>KE504975.1:22493-36912 GCA_000441515.1 Elaeis oleifera
CATAAGAATCACAGTCGGACTCGAGCTAATTGAATCCATCATATGATCGATGTTAAGGTTTGACGATTTATCCATGACTTACCATTTGGTCGGAACTCACGATAGAGGGACTGAATTATACGGTAACTGCACCTAGAGGTTCGTTACTTTTATTCTACTGGATTGTCACTACATACTGTTAGATATCACTAGTGGATGGTGAAAGTTCACTAGGATCATTCTAGATCAATGATCTTTGATGGGTGTGAGTTAGAAGTGTTCCAACCTATTGAAAAGAGTTTCGATGATATTATGATAGAGATTACAATATATTTTACTACCAGATAGAATAGAACTCATAGGATCACACACAATAAAGATTTCTGATTGATCAGATAGTTGAATTATGATTATGAATCATAAGAAGATTTAATTATCAATATGATTGATGATTAATCCAATTGAAAGATTCACTAAGTGTTAGTAAATTGTAGCAGGATCAATTAGCAATTAGATTGCTGTCTGATTCAATTTGATTGAGCTATAAGATTTAAATTAGATCTAATTGAATTAGATTGAATTTAGATTAGTTTATATTTGATTAGATCAAGCCTAATTGATTAATAAGATAATCCAATTGCATAAGGAGAATAATTCTTACTTTAACTAGGATTTGATTGAATCAATTTTCTAATTAGATTAGGATTAATCTAGATTTAATTGAGTTTTTAATTAGACTAAAAATTAACTTAATTTGGTTGCTAACTAATCTTAAATTGGTTAGAATTAAATCAAATTTAAATTGGATTTAAATCAGCAAACAAATGAATCTTAGTTGGACTAGGATTTCTCCTTGGCGCCACCTCTTTTTTTGCGCCACCTAAGCCCAACGCCAAATCTGATTTGGCATGTAGTTAGACCAACCCAAGCATCTCCATGCCTCCTCTCTTATGTTCATTTTTGGTTGAGATCAAATTTGATTTGATCTGATTTTGATTGGATCAAAATAGGACTCTCAGTTTGATTGGGTTTCATGTTAACAAACCTTGCCAAACTCTAACTCCTTGAAATCCTTGGACCCCATCTATAAATAAGGGGGCTTATGGATGTGGGAGAGCATCTGAAAACCCACCTAGGGCATGAACAATTGGGCATAGATCAGCTTGGGGCATGAGCTTGAGAGAGAGAGAAAAAGAGGGAAAAGATTTCCTTCTTCTAGTTTTCTTCTTCCTCCTTCACCTTATCTTATTTCTTCTTGAAAAAGTCTTAGAAATTGAAGGAGATCTTGTTCAACCATCAAAAAATATTTCTACAAGGAAGCTAGCACTCTGAGAGAATATAAAGCCACTGATCAGTTCAGACCTCATGTGGATATTCGTAGAGGTCGGGTATATACGTGGCTACATCAGAACTTAAAGGCATCCACAGATCCGGATTCGAGGAGTTCTACGATTCAGATATGTAATTCAATCATAAATAAATTTTTAATCTCTAAAATTAGATGCTTTATATCTTATTTATCATCGTATGAACTAGATCAATAGGTATAAGATTTTGATCTATGCATGCATGGGATTAAAATTATTTTAATCTTGACTTTCGCTGCTTAAATTTAAAATTATTTTGAAATCTGTATATAAAATATCTAAAATTCAACGATAGTATTAGAACCACAAATTTATATGCATAAAAATAAGATAAGATCTGATTTCTAAATCAAATCTGAAATTAATCTAATATAGATCTGATATCAGCATGAAATGATGTTGTCTTGGCATAAGGTTTACCCCTTATGTTGAAAAGATTATCCTATATCGATGTTGGATATTTTGAAAAGTATTTTTAAAATTTTAGATCTAATTTTTATTCATGTATGAGGTGTATAAATATTTTTAGATCTGATATATCATAATTTGTTCGATATTGATATGAAATAAGATTGTCCTGGCATAAGGTTTACCCCTTATATTGAAAAGGTAGTCCTACATCAATATTGAACGATTTTAGATCCGATTTTAAATCATATATGAGATATGTGATTATCAATTTGGATCTAAAAAAATAGTTTTTAAATCTAATTATTGGTCATATATGAGATATATGAATAGTGGCTTAGATTTGAAATTGTTTCATGTATTTGAAAATTGAAAACTAGTTTCAATACCATAACATGCATGATTTGAAAAGGGTTTTTCAAATCTAATTTTTAATTCATATATGAGATGTATGGTTTTGTGTTTAGATCTGAAAAAAATTTTGAGATCTAAATTTGATTCATATATATGATATATGAAAGCATACTTAGGTTTGAAATTAGCTTCTATGATCTGAATTTATTCATATATATATGACATGTGATTGCATGTTTAGATTTGAAATTATTTTTTATAATCTAAATTTATTCATATATGTAATATATATTTGTATGCATGATCTGAAAATTATTTCGAGATCTCAAATTTATTTTTATATAAAGAATTTAGATCTAAAATTTAAATTTAAAATCTAAAATTTATGTTTGTGCATGAGAAATTTGTCATGGATAGATCAAATTAGGTCATGTAATTGGATTACACCTATAGTTTTTGATTTGATCATAGTGGATCTAAATTGATTTAGCAATTGATTAAATAGAATCAAGTGTTGATTAAGATTAGATCAATTGAGTTTAAGATTATATAATCGCTGTGGATCGAATCTATTGACACCCATACGTAGAATCAATTAACTTAAGGACCTAATTAAGCTCTATAGCTCGAGCCTGATTTGCCTAAGCTAATCTATTTGAATTAATTGACCAATTGATGTCTAAGACAAGTAATTGAGAGGTGGTTACTTAATTAGGACCTTTGATCGATCAAGGGGAGCCTCCCATCAATCTCCACTTACCTGATCAATTTAGAAGATTGAGTCTTAAATGTGGTTGCTTAACGGTTTGATTTAGCCCATGCCAATTAGATCAGCCATGTGATGACTAATTAGATGAGATATGAACTTAAATCTCTCCATAAATATTAAGTCTAGAAGTCTTCCACCATTGTAGAAGTGTGGCCGTGCTACTGGTGTTGATTATTCTCGACTGATTGTAGTAATTTAGTTGCATCGAAAATACTGAACCACTCTATTAGCAAAGAGTTGCTTCAGGACAAGAATGAGATTGGATCTAATATCAGTCAGGTGAGGGATCCAATGACGGCTTTGTACCTGTTGTTAATGATGGATCGAGCTTAACTAAGAAGTATGGTCAATATCTGTTAGGTGAGCCCACATGACTTAGAGACCAAATCACTACAACATGTTTAGAGAAGCATCTGGATAAGGAGTTGTCCACACATCAGTGTATGTATTACCAATATCTGTCAGATGGGGTATACGGCATCGATGGAACCGCAGCATCCACTAGAAATTTAGTTGTTACATTAGGATTTTCACTTCTCTACCCAGAGAGTGTAGGAATTTGAGAAAATAGTGAGAGCTTATTTGCTTCTAAAAGTCCATAGAATAATTATTAAATTAAGTACAAATATCTAACTAAAATCTTTACTCTTTGCAGTTTATTATGTCGGCTTTTATCTCTCTAGCTCGAATTCTAGATATCAATTATTTAATTGAACCAATTGCATAGATTAGTTCAAAAATTTAACAATTGTTTTAGTTTTTAGAAAATTAAACCATATTCTTGATCAGGATATCCCTATGTTACCAGCTTGTCCAATACATCAACGAGTTATACTTGATAAATGGATGGATGATGACAATAAGGGTAGGTGCTATATATTGGCATACATGTCAAATGAACTCCAACATATGTATGAGAACATGTACACTGCCAAGGATATACTGACTCATCTACAAGTATTGTGAGGTGATCAGAGTCACACCGCGTATGAGATATGTGATGGGCGGTTTGTCGATGATCACTATTTGATAATGATCAGAGACATTGAGAAGCTTGAAAACTCCCATGACTATGCATGAGGAATTGCTAGTGGATTTGATTCTGCGATCCTTTCTTGGTTTGTATGGACAGTTTATAGTAAACTACCATATAAATGACCATGATAGCACCAAATCTGAATTGGTCAATATATTGGTAACTATCATAGGGACCTTGAAAAGTTTAAGGAGTACATACTTGAAGAGCCTAAAGAAATAAAACACGTCTTGAGAAGGCATGTCAGAATTACTCAAAACTTATTTTATGGTTACCTCTAATCCCAATTGAGTATTAAACTCTAGTGTCTATTTATGTACGTCATTGTAGGGTTTAAGAGAATGTAGAGG
Organism: Elaeis oleifera; assembly: GCA_000441515.1. NCBI lineage: Eukaryota > Viridiplantae > Streptophyta > Magnoliopsida > Arecales > Arecaceae > Elaeis > Elaeis oleifera. Next base: position 26,757 of record KE504975.1, read on the forward strand.
GCTGAGGGAAGATGAAGTAACTTTTCGAGTCGGCAATAGGACAAAAATTGCTGTTGTGGCCGTGGGCACCTATTCTCTGTGACTACCATCTAGATTTAGTTCTTAGAGACAGTCTCTATCATTTGCATGGTGATGTATTTGTGAACTTATTTAAGTAAGTAGTGAATGCCATTGGATCTGAGAGATCTAGAGTTGAGATAAATCTGAAGTATATGTGGCATCTTAAGCTAGGCCATATAGGAGAAAATGATTAACAGACTGGAGAAATATGAGCTTTTGGGCTTATTGACTGCTGAGTCATATCTAGTCTATATATTATCTCTTTGAGAATAAATAACCAAGTTGCTCTTATGGGATAAGGGAAAGGACCGTTGAAATACTTACCCTTGTATACATTTGATGTGTGCGATCCATTTGATGTGTCAGTCAAAAGAGGTTATCTCTACTTCATTACCTTTACCGATGATCTTTCATGGTACGGATATGTATATGAGATACAAATCTGAATCCTTTAAAAAGTCCAAAGAATTAAGATGTGAAGTAGAGAAGCAAATCGAAAAAACTCTAAAGGTACTTCAATCAGATCGAGGATGCAATACCAAAGTAAGAATTTTTCGATTATCTTATGAAAATGGTGTAGTTTCATAATGGACTCCTCCTAGTATATCTCAGCTTAATGGGATATCTGAGAGAAGGATTAGGACCGTATAAGATATGGACCGATCCATGATGAACTTCACTGATATTATCTTTGTTTCTTTGGAGATATATTTATTTTTAAATTTATCTATTGAATTGAGTTCTCTCTAAATCTGTTTCTATTACATCATATAAGATATGGTATGATAAGAAATCAAGTCTTGATCATCTCAAGATTTGGAGACGTCTAGCCCATGTCAAGCAATAATAGGCAGACATATTAGAGGATAGGTCTATGAGAGCTCGTTTCATATGATATCCTAAAGGTTTGGATACTACTTTCTCTTCTCAATAGATCATAATATGATTGTGAGCCATCATGCTATCTTCTTGAAAAATATTTATTCAAGATGAAGCAGTGGGAGAAAAGTTAAGCTTGAAAAGAGAGTCTCTAAAGAGCAACAAATCATAGGACCTATAAAATTTATTCATAATGAGCCAATATATATAGTAATCCTTCCACCTCGAAGATCTAGTAGGATCTCCCATCCTCTCCAAAGATACTTAGGTATGCTTACAGAGGATGTATAGAAAGTGTTTCTCATGGGAGATAGGGAACATAGAGATGATCCCAAAATCTACAACAAGATGATGTTGGACACCGACTCTGAGAATGGGATGTGAAATTATCTTTCTGAATGAAAATCTTGAGAAGATATCTATATGGAACGATCTATGGATTTCACTTTCAGTGATAGAGATCACACTGTAAAGGTCCATATATGGACTTAAGCAAGCATCTTAGAGTTAGAATATTCATTTTAATGATGTGATCAAATTATTTGATCAGGAACGAGGAGGAATCATATGTTTATATGAAAGTCAGTGGGAGTGCAGTCATGTTCCCATAATGTATGTGGATGACTTTATCCTAATTGAAATGTCCCATGATGATATCGGTTAAAATATGGTTGTATATAGAATTCTCTATGAAAGATCTAGGACAAGCATCCTATATTATGAGAATATAAAGGTCTATAGAGATAGATCTAAATGGATGCTTGGGTTTTATAAAAAGTACATAGAGGATGTGCTGAAAGGATTCAGCATAGAAAACTCTAAGAGGGGTCTGCTACCTCTTAGGCATAGGAGTATGCCATGCTATATACTCGATTTGATATAACCATTGCTGTGAATGTCATGAGTAGATATCAGTTGAATACTGGTTGGGAGCATTGGATTGCTGTGAAAACATCCTTAGGTACTTTACAAGCACTAACGATTTGTTCCTGATCTTTGGAGAAGGATCAGAGCCAAGAGTAGAAAGATACATGGATGCTGATGATAGAATATCTACATCAGAGTATATTCTTGTACAATATTGATTCAGTATATTGGAAGGATTTCAAACAATCGATCAATAAAAGCTGAGTACCCTGTAGATGTGTAAGATGTATTTAATTTTAATGTTAGTTACAGAACTGGATGTCATACCATTAGATGCCATGATACTATACTATAAAGATAATGAGGTTATAGCCTTTGCTAAGGAGTCAAGGTCTCATCAGAAGTCCAAACATATGAGTGGCTATATATGCGACTACCTCGAGTAGAAATACATAGAGATATAGAGAGTAGACTCCACATGAGATGTGGTAGATCCACTGGTACAATCACTTAATCAGTCGAAGATCCAAGCCTATATTGAGAAGATAGGGCTTAGATATATGGTAGATTGACTTTAGTGCAAGTGGGAGATTGTTGGATGTATGCCTTAGAAGCCAATCTTGGTTGACACATATCATATTTCTAAGACATGATTTTATACTTGATGGATAGTTTATTTTATTCATATTATATATGTATCCATGAATCATCCAAGAGATTAACAAGATGATGATACATATTTTAAAGAATTGAGAATTTGAGATATATGTCATTGATGGTTAATTCCTAAATTGCTCCCAGTCGTAAGATCATCATAGAGATGATGATTGATTCGGATAGATTAATGCATGGATCACTTCCTTCGGATAGATGAGTTTCGAGTCGACAGTATAGAAATATTGGAATGAGAGTGCAGGTAGTTGTTAGAGAATAACTAACACTGAGCGTGAGTGTAACTGGTCTATTAATCTGTAGTGCCACAGCTCCTCACAATGAGACTACTGGAGTTTGACTACATAGAAACATGATCACAAAGAGTCCTTGTAGTGGATGTTGGTGACAGTTGCTCCATTGTAGGAGCAGAATGCACATCTAAAGATAGGATTTATCGATCTTAGCAGAAAGAGTAATTCTATGAGATTTAAAAAGCTGAGTCCTTAAGTCTATGGCCATAGTAGTGTGATTGACAGAAAAGAGTTTTCATGAGCATCACAGTCGGACTCGAGCTAATTGAATTTATCATATAATCGATGTTGAGGTTTGACGATTTATCCATAATCTGCCATCTGGTCGGGACACACGATAGAGAGATTGAATTACACGATAACTGTACTTAGAAGTTCATCACTTTTATTCTATTAGATTGCCTCTACATACTGCTAGGTGTCACTAGTGGATTGTGAGAGCTCACTAGGATTATTTTGAATCAATGATCATTGATGGGCATGAGTTAGAAGTGTTCTAACCCATTGAAAGGAGTTTCGATGATATTGTGATAGGGATCACAATATATCTCATTATCAGATATAATAGAATCTATGGGATCACACACAATAGAGGTTTCTGATTGATTAGATGGTTGAGTTATGATTATGAATTGTAATAGGATTTAATTATCAATATGATTGATGATTAATCCAATGTAAAAGTGTTAAATGTATGTTCTAGAAGTCAATTATTGGCTGACACATTGTTCATTCTATGATACAAATTTGTATTTTAAACTATTGATTAAATCAATAAAGGATAATTTTTTTTCATTCAAGTGTCATATATCTTTTAGTCATCCATGGAATTGATGTTACGATATATATTCTCAAGTATTGAGAATTAGAGGCATGTATAATCGATTCCTAAATTACTCCTGGTCATAGGATGGTCATGGAGACTGTGATCGATTCAGATAGACTGATACATTGTTCGCTTCCTTCAAGATAGATGAGTCTCTAGTCTAAGGTATAGAATACTGAGTGATAAATACGGATAGTTGTTAGAGAACAACTAGTACTGAGTGTGACCATATGAGAGATCACATAGATTTCAATCCAATCATCAGTGATCATTATGATGTTGTAGTTGTGTGACTGGTTCTTTGACCTGCAGTGTCACAGTTGCTCACAATAAGACTGCTGTAGTTTGACTATACATAAATATTGACTCAATCATAAATTTTGTAGTGAATGTTGGCTTCAGTTGATTGAGCTGTGCGAGGAAGGTGTGCATCTAGATAGAATCATCGATCTTGATAGAGAAGAGTAGTCCTATGAGATTTGAGAAGCTAAGTTTACAAATCTATAGTCATAGCAATGTGATTGATGGAAAAGAGCTTTCATTTGGAATCACCATTGGGCTTGAGCTGTTCGATCTATTATATAACTGATGATGAGATTTGTCAATTTATCCATGATCTACTATCTAATCGGAACTCACGATGGAGGGACTGTATCATATATTAACTACATCTAGAGATTCTATTTCGATTCTGTTGGGTTGCCATCATATATTGCTAGATGTCACTTGTAGATTGTGAGAGCTCAATAAGAACGTTTTAGATCAAAGATTCTTATCGAGTTAGAGTAAAATTATTCCGACCTACTGAAAGGTGTTTCAGTGATACCTATGATTGAGATCATGGTATATCTCACTACCAGATAGAATTGAACTTATAGAGTCACACATAAAGGGAGAAGACTTGGATTAGTTATAATTGGGCTTATGAAGTACCAATTTATATGGATTTAGAGAAATCCGATTAGATTCATGTTAATCTTACTAGCACCTGGTGAACCTAATTCTTCTTGTAGTTAGTTGTTTATATGATAAGCATTAGCCAATTCTTACACTTAATTTAAACCTAATTGAATTTGATTCAATAGCCTCCAATGGTTGAATGCTTAATTTATAGCTTGGATTAAATCAAGAAAGAGTTTTCTGATTTTATTCATCTTGATTTGATTAAAAATTTTTGAAGTAAATTTATGAAACTATGTGGGTTGATTTGAAATTTTTAATTAGGTCGCATATGATGGGATGCCTAGAATTGTGTGTGGGCATGGATCAATTATAGGTGGCACCTATTCTTTGGTCCAAGTGGTTTTAGGTTAGGACTTCTAATATGATTAGGAGGAGGGATCCTAATTTGATTAGGACATCCTTATATTATCTATTTAAAGGATCCTGCCCTACCTCTTTTTATTATCTCACATCCCCTCATTCTTGCCACCACACTTACTATGCCCAATGCCTCCCTTCTTTTTCTCTCTCTAGCCCATGCCCTCTGTCTTTCTAGACGTCCCTCTGGGCGCTAGAAGAGAGATGGGCAGCATTCCTTCTTTGGTGTTAAAAGTTGGCGCTAAAAGTTGTTGGTGGTTTCATCTTCTTCCTCTCAAGTTGTTGGAAGTTAGTTACAACCATTTTTTATTGGTTGTTCTTGTTGATTAGTTGAAGAATCAAGAAAGATTCTTGATTTCTTCAAAAATCAAGAAGAAAATAAAAAGGATTCAAGAGTTGATCTCTTTCCAGGCTTGGTTCAAGCCTATTCAGGCTTTCGATTCAAGTAAGCAGGATTCAAGAGCAAATAATTGAGGTTGGTCCTATGGATACCCATAGAGGCAGGATGCCTATGCTATTGATTCAGAACCTGCTCAACTTCAGATCCAGAGATTGAATTGGATTCAACCCCAGTTATAGGTTTGAAGCAAAAGAAAGTAATTCATGTATGTGAATTGATTATAAGCTTTTCTTATTCATCTTAAAATCAATTTATATTAATTTCAACATATAAACTAGATCCATAGGTACTTTTATATGATGAATGCATGCTTATATTAAAGTATTTAATCTAATTTTTTGCTATATTTTGGATTTAAAATTTTTTTGAAATTCATATGCACTAGCACCTGTAGAAAATCTAATAGTGGTATCAGAGCTACAGGTTCATATGTATGAAAGTAGCATAAAAGTTTTGAAAATTATTTTTAAAATTTTGATTTTGGCTCATATATATGCTGTATGTATTTATGTTCAGATCTGAAAAGTATTTTAGCTTTGATTGTTATTCATATATGCTATATATGAAAGCATGCGTAGATTAGAAATTAAATTTCTGCGATCTGTATTTTTCATGTATGCGATATATGATGGCATATTTATATCTAAAATTAATTTTAAAATTAAATTTTTATGTATATAATATATGATTGCATGCTTGTTCTGAAAGTGTTTTGAGAATCAAAAACTTACTTTTTATGTAATGAATTTAGATTTAAAATTATTTTATGATTTGAAATTAGTGTGCGTATGAATCATTGGGCATGGGTAGTTTTGCATTAGGATTGCATCTTAGGTTATGATTAAATCATATTGGATCAAAATCGATGTAGTTATTGATCAAATCAAATCAAATATTGATTTGAATTAGATAAATTGAGCTAGTGATTCTACAAGTATTGTAAATTGAATTGATCAAACCTCATATGTAGAATCGTGTCAACATAAGGACCTAATTCGGCTTTATGGCTCGAATCTGATTCACCTAAGATGACTAATTGAAATCAATAAATTATTTGATGTCTAAGGCAAGTCTCGATCGGTGGTTTTAATTAAGAGGCTACTCACCTAGATAATTTTATCTATGGTGAGTTAATAGTGTGCCCTTCTGCTGATCTCACTTATCTGACCAATTAGATGATTGAGTTCATTAGTTGCTAAGGTGCTTTGGTTTAGCCGATGCCAGTTAGATCGGTCATATGATGACTGATTAGATGAGACTTGATATAAACTTTCTAATCAATATTAAGCCTTATGATCTTCCATCGTTATAGAAGTATAGGCATGGTACTAGTATTGACTATTCTCAGTTGGTTGCAGTGGTTTAGTTGCATCGAAAATATGCAACCACTCTACCAGCAAAAAGTTGCTCCAAAGTGAAGATGGGGTTACACCTAATATGTGTTATTTGAGGGACTCAATGACAGCTTCATATTTCTTGTGAACGATAGGTCTGGCTTAACTAAGAAGTGGGATAATATCTGTTATCTGAGCTCAAATGACTTAGAGACCAAGTCACTGCAATATGCTTAAAGAAGTATCTGGGTAACGAGTTGTCTATGCATCGATATACGTATCATCAATAACTGTTAGATAAGATGCACGATATCGATGGGACTACAGCACCCACAAGAAACCTTGTATTGATCGTGTCGGATTTTTGCTTTCCACCCGAGGAGTGTCGAAATTTGAAAAAATAGTGGGAGTTTATTTGCATTTAAAAGTTCTTAGAATAAATATAATTTTAAGTACAAATATCTAACTAAAATCTCTATTCTCATAGATAAACAATGTTGACCTCTAACTCACTAGCCCTCATCTTTGAAATCAACTGTCTGACTGGTATAAATTTTAAGGACTGGCTTAAAAATCTCAGAATAGTCCTAACATCTGAGAAGATTGGGTATGTACTCGATCAAGACACTCTAGCTTTACTAGCTCATCTTATGATAGAGCAAAGAGTAGCTTTGGATAAATGGATGGATGATGACCTTAGGGTAAAGTGCTTTATGCTGGCTTTCATGTCAAACGAGTTGCAAAGCCAGCATGAGCACATATCCACTGCCTGTGCCATGATCATTCACCTGCAAGAGTTGTACGGTAAGCAGAGTTAGATCGTATGGTTTGAATTGTCCAAGTAGTTGTTCAATATGAAGATGCATGAGGGGCGGTTAGTCTATGATCATTGTATGACAATAATCAAGGACCTTGAGGAGCTTGAGAAGCTCGGATTTAATATGCAGAGGGAGTTAAAGGTAGATTTGATCTTCCAATTTTTGACTAGTTCATTTGGATAGTTTATCGTAAACTATCATATGAATAAATTTGACTACAACTTATCCGAGTTGGTCAATATGCTGGTCACTACTGAGGGTACCTTGAAAAGTTCTAAGGGCTTTATTCTTACTGTTGAGCGGGTACCTTCCAAGAGAAAGTCTCAAGAAAGAAAAGAATAAGCTTGCGAAGAAGCAAAAGAAGAGAGCAAACCTAGGAAGGACACTCCGAAGAAAGTTGTGGAGAAGAAAAAGTGTTCTACTGCAACTCCGATGGTCATCGGAGGAGAAACTGTTCCTTTATCTGGAGAGCCTGAAGATGAAAAAGGGTGAACAACCTTCTGAAGGTATGCTCATAATAAAATCTAACCTAATGGTTTCTTCTACTTCTAGTTGGGTATTGGACTCTAGTTCTAGTGCTCATATATGTACTTCAATACAGAGTTTAATAGAAAGTAGGAGGTTGAGGCAAGGTGATATGATCTTTCGAATTGATAATGGAGCAAAGGTTGCAGCAGAAGCTGTTAGAACCTATCCTCTTAGATTACTGTCGGACTTTAGATTAGATTTAAAAGACTATTATTTTATTTCTGTAGCTAGCTAAAATTTGATTTCGATTTATGTACTAGTACAGGATGGATTTATTTTCAATTTAATAAAGACTATTATTCAATTATTTATGAATAAATTGGTTGTATCTGATCTTTTGATTGACAGTCTTTATCACTTATATGTTGGTTCTAATGGAAACTTAAATGAGCAAGTAGTGAGTGCCGTAGGTCAAAAGAGATCCAAAGATGAGTTTAACCATAAGTACTTATGGCACCATAAGCTTGGCTATATTGGAGAAGATAGAATAAACAGACTGAAAAAGGATGGGATCCTGAACTTAGTTAAATCTGAGTCAATTTTGATATGTGAATCGTGCCTTCGAGAAAAAATAGTTAGATTATCCTTTGTGGGATAAGGAGAAAGGGCTACTGAGTTACTAGCTCTGGTACACATCGATGTGTGTGGCCCATTTAAAGTGCAGGTCAGAGATAGTTATAGCTACTTCATTACCTTTACTGATTATCTGTCATAGTATGGATATGTGTTTCTCATGAAACACAAGTCTGAAACCTTCGAAAGGTTCAGAAAATTCAGACAGAGAAGCAAATAGGTAAACCCATCAAAGTCCTTCGATTTAATCGAGGAGGAAAATACCTAAGTGCTGAATTTTTGAGATATCTTAAGGAGAATGGCATAGTCTCTCAATGGACTTCTCCCGGCACACTTCAACTCAACGGAGTATCTAAAAGAAGAAATAGGATCCTATTAGATATAGTCTGATCCATGATGAGTTTCACTGATTTACTCTTATTTATTTGGGGACACATCTTATTTACTGTGATGTATATTTTAAATAGAGTTTCTTCTAAATTCATTTCTACCATACTATATGAGATATGGCATAATAAGAAGCCGAGTCTGAGTTGCCTTAAGACTTAGAGATGTCCAGCCTATGTCAAGAGATAGAAAACTGACAAGTTAGAGGATAGATCTGTTGTAGCTTGATTTATAGGATATCCCAGAGATTCCATGAAGTATTATTTTACTTTTCACATGATCACAATGTGATTATTAGTCACAATGCCATATTTTTAGAAAAATAATTTATCCAAGATGGTGGTAGTGGGAGGTTAATTGAGCTCGACGAGAATATCTTTGAAGAACAACGAGCTATAGATCCTCAGGAATCCATCCATAATGAGTAAGTAGTTAATGTTCTACCTCCACCGCATAGATCAGGTAGAATCTCCCATCCTCCTGAAAGATATATGGGTATGCTGAAAGAAGATGTAGAGGAAGCGTTCCTTATGGGAGATCGGGGTCATGGTGATGATCAGTACTTTTAACAAGGTGATGTCTGATATCGACTCTGAGAAATGATTAGATGCAATGAAGTCAGAAATTGACTCAATACACTCGAATCAGGTATGGACCTTAGTGGATCCATCAGAGAAAATTATTTCATTGGGTGTAAATAGATCTATAAAGAAAATAGGTATCGATGGTAAGGTAGAGACCTATAAAGCAAGACTGGTGGTGAAAGATTATAGTCAGTGTAAAGGTATTGACTATCATGATACTTTTTATCTGTAGCCATGCTGAAATTCATCTGCACATTGCTTACTGTTGCAGTTTATTATGATTATGAAATCAGATAGATGAATATGAAAATTACTTTTCTAAATGGATATCTTGAGGAAGATATCTATATGGAACAGCCTTTGGGTTTCATGTTCGATGATAGTGATCATCGAGTTTGCAAGCTGTAAAAGTCCATCTATAGACTAAAGCAGGCTTTTCGGAGCTGGAATCTTATTCGATGATGTGGTCAAATCGTTTGGTTTCATTAAAAATGAAGAAGAATCATGTATTATAAAAGGGTCAGTGGGAGCACACTTATCTTCCTCGTACTGTATGTGGATAATATCCTCTTTATTGGAAATGATATTCCTATGTTGACCTCAGTCAAAGCTTGG
>KE504975.1:43110-56870 GCA_000441515.1 Elaeis oleifera
TCAAGAACCTTTGAAGTAAATTTATAAACCATGTAGGCTGATTTGAAATTTTAATTGAGTTGCATATGATGGGATGCCTAGCACTAGGTGTGGACATGGGTCAATTATGGATGGCACCCCATTTACTTGGTCCCAGTGATTTTAGGTTAGAACTTCTAATATCATTAGGAGGAGGGATTCTAATTTGATTAGGACACCCTTATGTTGTTTATTTAAAAGACCCTAGCCCTACCTCTTTTTAGTATCTCATCTCCCCTCATCCTTGCCGCCACCCTTACTGTTGTTAGAAAATATGTCCTAAAGCCAACATTTGGACATTTGTGCTCATTTTATAATATGTATATGAATTATTTATTAATGAATAAAATTATTTTGACATCTTCCATCACAAATTACATCTTTCTTGCTATAACTTTTGTGTTGTGATGAAGTCCTTAGAACTATAAAGTAATCGATAACAGAAGATTTATCATATAGTTATTAAACATGTTCGCAACCAAATGATACGTCATTAAAGGATGATGATATTTATCGACTGGAGATCGTTGTATGCCATATAGGTTGGTTGTCCTCTTAACCAAAGAATGTGGAGACACTGGTATGGTATACGGGTGAAATGTAGGAGTACATCGTCACTAAACAAGTGACTCACCTGCTGAGCACTCTACTGTCAAGAGTAGCTCGTGAAGCATATGGGCATAAGTGTCCCTTAGATTTGAGATCACTATAGTGACTTACAAGCAACTCACTGTACTTTGATGTCGGAATATCTGCATTTCTAATATAGTGACGGAAGGCTACTGGGTACAGTCAAGTACTTGCGAAGTCTGTGTATGGATCAAGATGAGATTGACCCCTCTAGATTATAGGAGCTAATACATTATTTTATTTTAATTTAGTAAAATCTTGATCAGGATAATCCATATGATAGATTTGAAAGATTGGAATACAATATGGATGATTCTTCAGGATTGATAGTTTAATCCTAGATCATCCTAGAGCATTCAGGATCAAAGGGATAAATTATGCGATAACCATATGCATAGGTTCTTGAATATTGTCTTGCAAATATTCAACCTATCCGGACATCAGGAACCATTACTTGATGGTAATTTTGATGAGTGCAGAAAAATAGTTCCTGTGCTACTGGCTTAGTGGTCGAATCTATGGAGTCACGCACAAAGTCAAACGACGTAGGAAAGGATTGACCTAAGACTATATGTTCAATTTAGAAGTACATGATTTGATTGAACAAATAGATTGACTTGATTGAGAATTAAGTTAAGGGTCATACGGGATTAAACAGTAGATTATGTCTAGCTAGCACTAGACATGAGATTCAGATTCAATTTCGGAGATGAACAAGATTTGATCTATGATCCAAGGAGTCTATGAGAGATTGAATTTAAGTGCTAATTAATTTAAATTGGATATGATTTAATTAGACCTAATTGGATTAAAAATCCAAATTAGATTTAGTTCTAAATCCTAACCAGTTTGGGATTGACAGCCTATTCAAATTTGATTCGAATCAGGTTCGAATTGGATTCAAATTGACCCATATTTGGATTAGATTCTTAGAGTCCATTTTTGCTGGGACTCTCTCTCCTCATTGCCGACCAAAGGAGGATGGGGGTGCTGGTTTTAACGCCCTCTCTTGGGTATAGGCATGGGTGCATGGAGGCGCCTAATTAGGCACCTATCCTATCTCAAAAAAGATTCTTGTTAGATAAGGAAGAATTAATTCAAAGCTGATTTGAATTTAGACTCCTAGTCTATTGGGTCATAGAGAATCATCTATAAATACGGAGGACCGCTAACCATCAAAGCATAATAATTAGATTGTGTGCTAAGGTGGGAAAGAGATAGAGAGGAGGTGTGCAAGAGAAGGAACCGATCCTTCTCTTAGGCATGCTGATTTTGGGCACCTACTTCCCCTTGGTGTAAAGGGCTCTAGGCGTCTAGCTCCTCGATGAGAGGTGTCTCATCCAAGGTCTAATCCTCCTCTCCTTATTGTCTTGAGAAGGTACGACAATCTAAAGCTTCATCCCCTTCCTACGAAGCCTGACGAGCGCACGAAGTGGAGGGTTTGTACGTTCCATCCTTTGCGAGGCTTCAAATTTAGAATCCTTTGAAGTTTGATCTCTATTCCACTGTGTATTAGGTAAAATATAAAATCTTTGTTAGCTTATTATAAAAAAATTTTTAGATACTCCCTGGCGATCCGATCCTGAATCAGATTTTTTTCTACAGCTAGTATCAGAGCTAGACTTTGGTATATGGATACATAATTGATTTTTTCTGATTGATTTACATATGGTATGTAATTAAATTTATGTTAGATATTAAATTTAAATCTATTTAAATAAAATTTATGATCTGATTTTGATTAGGTTTCATGAATCTAATTAATGGTTGGTTAAGGTTGTTATAAATTTGTTATAACAGAATTTTATTGTTGCAGATTTTTATTGGAATAATAACCTCTTTTAAAATCTATTTTAAATCAATTTTAATAAAAATTTTATTATTATTTTGAGTTGGAAGTTAGACTTATTTCAGATCTGAACTGAATCTATTTTGACATATATTTTTAGATCTGATTTCTATTAAAATTCTAATAACATCGAAACAGATCTAATCAAAAATTAATCTTTATATATTCATATGTGCATCTAAATATTTTCTATTAATTTAGATCTAAATTTAATATTTATATCCTATATAACTAAGTTTCAAATATGATATGATATATATGATATATTAAATCTAATTAGATTAGATGAAGAACATGGTTGATATGATTAAAGTCATATTCATTCTTGCTTTATTTTGATAATTATATGTAGATGTGATTTTATTTAAATTAGATTTCAGATCTTAGTAGTCTAATACTCGAATTGATGAGATCACCAGACCTTCTGGTCATAAGAGGAAGTAGGGATTGATATCTCTCTCTTATCCATTCGACGAATTCTCTTATATCGTATAGGGATGTCATTGTGATATTGTTTCATAAAGAAGAGCAGCAAATAGATGTTTATGAATTATTTTGATTATAAATAAGTTTAGATTAGATTTAAAATAATTTATAACTTATTATAATAAATAATTAGATATAAAATTATTTTAAAATCTAAATAGCATGTTACATTAGATGTAATTGGTAGTGATCTAAACAGTCATGATACATGTGATGTATATATGAAGTTTAGATCATAGTTATGTATATTTAATTATTAAACATAAATATAAAATTAATTTTATGATATGAAACATATGGTATTCTTCACTTGAAATTTTAGTAAAATAGTTCTACAAATTGAAATATACATTTGGCATACTTAATTTAGAATTAATTTTAAAATGATCTAGATTTGAGAATTAAAGAGACAATGGATTAACATGAATCAGATCTTCTTATTGGATTAGATCTAGGGTTAGAAATATATATAGACTAAATAGAGAAATTGATTAAATCCAATCATGAGTTGAATTAGATTATGTCAGAATTTCTCTAGATCAACCTCAATAGTTGAAGCTTGATCAAGTCCATATTTTGATCTTACTAAATAAACTATAATCATGGCTCAATGGTAAAGTCCGAATCTTCTGGTGGACCAAACTAAAACTAATTAATCAGTTAGTGTCTAAGGTAAGTTTGACAGTTTTGACTGATGGTCATTAATTAAGTACTACTCATCTAAATGGTGTCTATGGTGAGTTAATAACATATCTCTCCCATCGATTTTACTTATCTGACCAACATAGTAGATTATATTTTGATTAGGTCACTAATCGATTTGAGCTGACCCATATCATTAAGATAAATTAGTATGATTGATTTAGGTGTCTTTAGATCAGCTTGTATAAAGTCTTCTTCATGACTTGATAAAGTCAGTGGAGGATTTATGATTTATAGATCAATTTCTTCTCTTATTCTCAAATCATTAAATCAAATTCTCTAAATTATTAGGTCTTTAAAATGATATAGTTATAGGGATAACTAGTTAATAGCTTTCTATTAAGGTGCGTGATAGTGAGTCCAATATTCTAAATAGGCATTGGAGGCGCCACATGCCTGGTGTCTATTGGGTATTGAAATTATCATTCATCATACGACTATCCTATTGTGTCCTTCAGATCAGTGCTTAGGTTGGCCGAGCCACACTCAGGCCTGGACATTCATTTGTTGGATGCACTTGGTGTACTCATGTTAATGGTTGGACCTAACCAGGATTTTCAGTAGAGGTGCCACATACCTGCTGAAGAGAAGTTTGGGACAAAACCTAATTGCTAGAAGTTGTTTGGAAAACAATTGGTTAGGAACCTATCCATAGATGCACTAAGATTGGCTGAGCCACACTTGGGTCCGAATGCAGTTTGTGTGAATTCTAGTACCTACTAAAAATTAATGTAATTTCTCGAATTGAAGATAGAGGCTATCAATTCATGTAAAATAGTGAGAGTACCTTTAGACTAAAGTCCATATCTTTAGGATTAAAATAATTCATACACTAATAGGTTTATGTTTCTTCTTTTCAGCTATAGCCAACACACTATCACTCCATTCACTGTTGGATAGTGATAAGCTTATCAGACTCAACTTTGATAGTTGGTATCGAAAGTTGAAGATCATCCTAGAGCACGAAATGATCTTGTACGTACTTACGGATCCAACATCTGAAGAACCTACTGTCAATGCACTCCGTGCTGTGAGAGACACTTATTTGAAGTGGCTCAGTGACTGCACAATTGTGCGTTGCATCATGAGGGCAGCCATGAATGACGAACTTAGTCGTAAGTTCGAGGATATGCAACCAGAGGATATGATTCAAGTGTTGAATGAGTCCTTCGGCATCCCTGAGAATGCAGAGAGATATAAAATCTCCTGCACTGTGTTCAATGTCTGCATGCAAGAGGAGACGTCAGTCATTGATCATGTATTGTATATGATCGAGTAGATTAAATGCTTAAGCAAACTTAGCTTCCGTTACATGAATAGTTAGGCAAGGATGCTATCCTGAACTCGCTACCAAAATTCTACCTATCATTCTCGAGTCATTACAGAATGATCAAGCCTACAGTGAACTACCATAGTTTGCTAGAATTGTTGCAGACATTTGAGAAGGACCATCAGCTCTAGAAAGAGTCGATGCATGTAGTGGGAGGTTCGTCTGTAGGTCGTCGATTCTCTAAGAGAGGAAAAAGAAAAGGTATAGAAAAATCGTACTGCCGATCCAAAATCAAAATAGAGTAAAAAGTCGAAAGTTAAAAAAATTAGGCAGAATGCTTCTTTTACAAGAAGCTAGATCATTGGAAAGAATTATCCGATATATATAGCTTCTCATGACCCAAATAGGCCTAAGAGCAAGAGAAACAAGCAATCAGTTGCTTCGCAAGGTACTTATATGATAATTTCTTATAATTTTTTATTTATGATACTATTACCTGGGTATTGGATACCGAAAGTTCGATTAATATTTATAATTCATTGTAGAGACTACAAGTCAGTAAAAATTTAGAGAAGGTGAGCAGTTCCAGAATGTTGGAGATGGAAGCCTCGTTTTAGTTTAACTTTAAGAACTATGTAGCTTGCTTTTGAGTTTAATAGTGTCATGTTAGATGAGTATCATTATTGTCCTTCTTTTTGATGAATGTCATCTCTGTAGGCTTTTTGGCCAAACTTGATTTTAAATTTTAATAAAAGATGATTTTTATGATATCATTGTGAATGATACTATAATTATGCATGAATAATTAAAACATAACATATATATATTATCACAGCCTGTTGGTGTAATGTATACATCGAATAAACATCCTAAGATAGATAATATCAGTGATTCCTATCTTTGACATTGTAGGCTGGGTCATATGAATAAGAACAGGATAGACAGGTTAATCAAGGAGGTAATGATTGTGAATCATTACCGACCTATGAATCTTGTCTACTTGATAAGATGATCAAGTCACCTTTTAAAAAAAAATGTGAACGAACCAATGATGTTCTAGGTCTAATATATAGTGATGTATGTAGACCCATGAACATAGACGTCAGAGGAGGATACTATTACTTCATTACATTTACAGACGACCTATCGATGTATGGGTATATCTACCTTATGAAGCCACAAATCTGAATCATTTGAAATATTCAAATAATTTCATAGTGAAGTAGAAAATAGACTGGAAAGAGTATTAAAACTCTTCGATCAGACTGAGAAGGTGAATACTTCATTAGTAATTTTCTGACATATCTAGAGGAGAATGGGATTCTCTTATAATGGATCCCTCATGGAACACCATAATATAATGAGGTGTCTAAAAAGAAGAATCAAATCCTATTAGATATGGTTCGATCTGTGATGAAATTTGTAAATCTATTAATCTTCTTTTGGGATATGCTTTTGAAACTGTCTGCTATATTCTTTTCGAGCAAGTCTGTCGATAAAACTCTATATGAGATATGGACAGGGCGTAGGCCTGTGCTCTCACACCTTAGGGTTTGGAGGTGTCCAGCTTATGTCAAGCATTTAAAGACAGATAACCTTGGACCAAAGTTTAATAAATGCTTATTCGTAGGGTACCTAAAGAAATTAAAGTATACTACTTCTACCTCACTGAAGAACAAAAGGTGTTCATCAGCAACAGGACAATCTTTTTGGAAAAAAAGTTTTTTGGAGAAGAACTAATGTCAGTAAAATTGAACTTGATGAAGTTTATGAGGTAGAAAAATCGACACATACAGAATCAGATTTGATTGGAGAATCAAATCTAGAGCCTGTAGAGACATCATTAAGGAGATCCGATAGAGTACCATATCAATCGAACAGATACTATATTTTTTGATCTGAAATGGTGATCCTATCGAACTAGATGAGAATGATGAGGATCCGATCACCTATATGGAAGCTATGCAGAGGCCCGACTCCCAAAAGTGACTTAAGGCCATGAAATCTGAGATGGAGTCTATGGAGATCAATAGTGTATGGATACTAGTTGATCCACCTGAAGGGATAAAATTCATAGGGTGCAAGTAGATTTTTAAAAGAACAAGAGGAGCGGACAGGAAGGAGGAGACCTATAAAGTCCGTCTAGTTACCAAGGGTTATCTGTTGGATTTATTCCCTAAAAGTCAATTGTTAGCTGAAACATTATGTAATTCCAAGGCCTAAACTTATACTTGTAATCTTTTATTATTAATAAAGGACTTTTTCATTCCAATCATATTTGTGTCCATGATTTGTCCTAAAATTAACAAAGATGATTTTATATATTCTTAAAGAGCTAAGAATTTGAGATATACATTAATTTGTGGTTAATTTCTAAATACTTCTGATCAAAGGATCGTCACGGAGGATAGTGATTAATCCATTTGAGATCGGTGCACGGTTCACTTTTCTTGTGGGCAGATGAGTCTCGGGTCTGCGGTGTAGAGACACTAGGGTGAAGGTGCAGATGGTTGTTAGAGAATAACTTGCACTGAGCGTAACCAACATGAGAACCACATGGATATCTACTCACTCGTCAGTGGTCTTCTTGATGCTACAGTGGTGTGAGTGGTCCTTTGACCTGTGGTGCCATTGGCTATTCGTAGTGAGGCTACTAAGTTTGACTACACGTTCCCTTGGTCCCTAGACATTTGGATCCTTGTTGTGTATGTTGGCTTCAGTAGGTTCAGATTCGCTATTTGGAGTAGGATGCACTTAGATGGAATCTATCGATCTTGATAGAAAGAAGAAGTCCTATGCGATTTGTGAGATTGAGTTCAGAAAGTCTTTAGCTAAAGCAAGTGTGAATACTGGAAAAGAGTTTTCACGGGATTCACAAATGAATGGAACTTATGGGGTCACACATTAAGAGATTTAATTTTGAATTTGCCAATTGGGCTTTTGAAGTTTCAATTGGGTTAGAGTTTATGAAATCCTATTAGGTTTATGAGAACCATGCTAGCACACGGTTAAACCTAATTCTTCTCGAAACTTCGATTTGATCGAGTCCATAGCCTTGAACCTAACCTAAATTCATTTGGGTTTAATTGGGCTCTTAATTGTGAGCCCAAGAAGATTTGATTAAGTCAATTAGTTGACATAATTATCCTAATATTATCTCTTCTTTATCTCCTAATTATCTCTAAGTGTGCATGTGGAATTGAAGAAAGAGGGAGGTGCAATGTTCTCTTTTTGGCAAGAACAGGGGTGCCAACCCCTTGATTTGGCAAGTGGGGCTTGCCCCTTCTCATGTGTGGCATGGAGAAGAGGGAGGTGGGGCCATGCCCTTTTTATTTGGTTAAAATCTTATTATGGGGCACCAAGAGTTGGCATCCCAACTACCTGACATGTATTCCTATGATGCCTCTTGTACATGCCAAAAGTGGCTGATTATATACTATTTATATCTGATTTTAATTAGTATAATTAGATTAAAAAGGTAGAGGATTCTTATGAGATAAAGATCTACTTTTTTAAGATAATTGGGTTCCAAATATGTGTCAGGGTAGTATTTATATAAAGGGAGGTCTCTAGGATTTCTAGTTAATAGAATTTTTGATCAACAAAATTTCTCTCTTCCTTCTCCACGCCTCCTCTCCTCCCTCTCTTCCTTTCCACACCCAAGAGTTGAGCGTCTCCTCTTCCACACACCAAGAGGTAGTGCTTGGTGACTTAGAGATTGAAGATCGAGGAGAAGAAGAGGAAGGCTGCTGATCACGGAGTTGATCCTGCAGTCCAAATCAAGGTGTTGATCAAAGTGCTCAAGGCTAAGATTCTTTTTGAGAAGAAAATCTTTTATGAGGAGAAATCAATTTGAGATTGATTCCGATGGATATCCGTAGAGGCCGGACACATGTGCGGTTCGAGCTTTTACGAATCCGTGATCATCAGAAGTGGTGAATATCTACCCACGCCAAGGTAATGATATCTGATCTTATATTTATTTTAAATTTAGATTGTATATATGTGTTTTCTCCTAAGCTTGGGTAGGATTAGATTTGATCTTTTGCATGTGGGGTTAAAGAGTTTAATCCATTTTATTTCGTCATATTTTTTAAAATTTGAAATCTACACATACTGCCGACCCGATTTTCTAACAGTGGTATCAGAATCACAGATTTTTGAAAATACATATGATTTGTTTTTAGATTAGATCTGATAGTTTTAATGGTTTAAAATTAATTTTGTGCTGATATAAGGTTGTCTTGGTATAGGGTTTATCTCCTATATTGCAAAGATTGTCCTAGCACAAGATTGATCGATTTTGAAAACTATTTTAAAGTAATTAAATTAAATTTTTAGATATATTAGCATATATGATATATTTAATTTGAGTTCAGATCTGAAATTAGAATGATTAAAAATTCACATCAAAATGATATAAGATTGTCCTGATATAGGGTTTACCCCTATATTGTAAAGATTGTCCTAGTCTGATGTGAATCGATTTTAAAAAAATATTTTAAATATTTTAATTATTATTTTAGATCTGATTTTATATATATTTGATATGTGCAAATTTAATTTTAGATCTAAAATTTGATGTATATGTGATGCATTTTTATTTAGATCTGAAACTACATATATTTGATATATGAAATTAGGTTTAGATTTGAAACAGTTTCAAGATCATAAGCCACTAATTGTATGTAATGAAATATAATCTAAAATTATTTTAGATCTAAAATTATGTTGTTGCATGTGGGTATGGGATGAACAAATTAGGTCTAAATGATCAAACTACAATTAGGATCTAATTGATTAGATCAGGTTAGAACTCATTTTTGATTTTGAGCAGTTGATTAAACCTAATCGATGGTTGATTAAGATTAGATCAAAAGGGCTTAAAATCAAGTTTAGTTATAGTTGATCACATTGACTCATATTTTGATATGAATTGATTGACTCAAGATCGAATTTAGGTCAGTGGTTCAGACCTGTTTCAATAAGTTAATCTAATCGATTTTAATCGACCAATTTAGTGTCTAAGGCAAGCATTTAGATGGTGGTTATTAATTGGTTCCATTATCTAATCTGGTCAATTTTTATTAGTGTCTATGAAAAGCAACGGGGGGACCCCTATGCATCCTTACTTACCTAGCCATATTGGGAGATTCAGTTTCATGTTAGATTACTTGTTGACTCGAGTTCACCCATGCTGACTAGGCTAGTTAGAGATATTGATGTGCTGATCTAATTTAATCAGTCAGATATTAGATTTGTTGATTTAGAAGAGACCTAAACCCAAATCTTCTCATTGAATATTAAGTCTAGAGGTCTTCCATCGTTGTAGAGATGCGGGTGCCTTTCTGGCGTTGATCATTCTTGACTGGTTACAGTGGTTCGATTGCATCAAGAAAGTACAATCACTCTATTGACATTTGATGTCCCGAGATAGAGATAGGGTTGGGCCCAATAACTGTTAGGTGAGGGTCCCAATGATGGCTTTGTGCCTGCAGGTGAATGATGGATCTGACTTAACTAAGAAATGTACTAATAACTGTTAGGTGAGGCCACAGGACTTAGAGACCAAGCCCACTGCATCTTGATCAGTAAAGCAATAGATAAAGTGTTGTCCACTCATTGGTCTGTACTCACCAATAACTGTTAGGTGAGGTGTGTATAGATTAATGAGACTGCAGTATCCACTTGAAACCGATCGTGTATAGATTTTGTTCTCCACCCAAAGAGTGTGGGAGATTCGAGAAAATAGTAGGAGCCTTTGTTATTTTTAAAGTCTCTAGAACAAATAATCTTATAAGTACAAAAATCTAACTAGAAACTATTCTCTCTGTAGATAACCATATCGAGTTCAAATCCTTTAGCCCGAATCTTCGATACAAATAAGTTGATCGGCACCAATTACAAAGACTGGCTTCGAAATCTGAGAATTATTCTCAATTTCAAAAAACTCACACATGTCCTTGACTAGAAAGCACCTGTGTTTCCTGCTCGTCCATCTGCTGATCAACAAGCTACACTTGAGAAGTAGATGGATGAAGATAACAAGGAGAAGTGCTACATCTTAGCGTCCATGTTTAATGATCTTCAGCAACAACATGAAGATATGAGGACTGCCAGAGAAATACTAGTTCACCTGTAAGAGTTGTATGGTGAATAGAGTCGCACAGCTCACTTTGAGATCTCTCAAAAATTTTTCAGAGCGAAGATGCGTGGTGGGCAGTCTATCAACGATCATTGTCTGACAATGATCAAAGATATAGAAGAGCTTCAGAAGCTCGATATGAATATGGACAAGGAATTATAGATGGATTTGATCTTCAGTCTCTTCCTGATTCATATAGGTAGTTCATCATAAACTACCATATGAATAAGATCGATGCTACTTTGTCTGAGTTATTGAATTTGCTGGTGACTGTAGAGGGCACCTTAAAGAGTTTAAGGGGCACAGTTCTAGCTGTGGAATGGACTTCCTCTAAAAGGAAGTCTTCTTTTAAGAAGAAGAAAAAGCTCATGAAGAAGCAAAAGAATGAGGCCAAACCAGGAAACAGGCTCCTAAGAAGGCCGATGATAAAAAAATATTTCTATTGCAATATCGAAGGCCACTGGAGGAGGAACTGTCTGATCTATCTGGTGACTATCAAGAGTAAGAAGAAGGATGGGCCTTCTAAAGGTACATCTGAAATGCTCGTTATTGAAACTAGTCTAACGATTTTCTCTTCTTCTTGTCAGGTTCTTGATTCTGGTTCAAGTACTTATTTGTGCACTTCAATGCAGGGACTTGAAGAAGTTAGGGGACTGAGGGAAGGTGAGATCACTTTTTAGGTTGGCAATAGAATAAGGGTTGCTGCTGTGGCCGTCGGAATCTACCCTCTGCGACTACCGTTAGGATTTAGTTTGCTTTTGAAAGACTGTTACTATGTCCCTGTAGCCAGTAGAAATTTGATTTCTATCTCTGTATTGACACAGGATAATTATAATTTTTATTTCAATAAAGATATGTATTCTATTTATTTTAAAAATAAACTTGCAGCATGTGCTTTCTTGATTGATGGTCTTTACTATTTGCATATCGATGCAAGTGTAAACATTAACGAGCAAATAGTAAATGCCATAGGGTTTAAGAGACCTAGAGATAGGATTAGCCAAAAGTATCTGTGGCACCTTAAGCTAGGCCATATTGGAGAAGACTGACTCAACAAACTAGAGAAAGATGGTCTTCTTGGATCATTGACTTCTGAGTCTTATCCAGTCTGTGAATCGTGTCTTCAAGAAAAAATAGCTAAGCTGTCTTTTATGGGATAAGAAGAAAGGACCACTGAGATATTAGTCCTAGTACATACTGATGTGTGTAGTCCATTCGATGTACAAGTCAGAGGTGGCTATATCTAGTTCATAACTTTTATCGATGATTTTTCACGGTATGGGTTTGTGTATTTGATGCATCAAAAGTCTGAAGTCTTTAAAAAGTTCATAGAGTTCAGACATGAAGTAGAAAACAGACCAAAAACTTATAAAAATTCTTCGATCAGATTGAGGAGGGGAATATCTTAGTGAAAAATTTTGGACCTATCTTAAAGATAATAGCGTAGTCTCACAGTGGACACCTCCAGGGATATCTTAGCTCAACGAGATATCTGAAAGAAGGAATCGGACCCTATTAGATATGATTCGATCCATGATGAGCTTCATAGATTTTTTTGACTTCCTCTAGGAACATGCTTTGCTTATTGTGATTCATCTTTTGAATCAGATTCTCTCTAAATCCGTTCCTATCATACCATATGAATTATGGCATGATAAGAAGCCAACTCTTAGGCATTTCAAGATTTGGAGATGTCTGGCTCATGTCAAGCAACAGCAGGCGGATAAGTTAGAGGCTAGATCATTTAGAACTCATTTTATAGAATATCCTAAGAAACCATGGGATCTACTTCTATCTTTCTGAGGATCACAATGTGATTGTGAGCCATCATGCCGTATTCTTGAAAAAAGAGTCTATCCAAGATGGAGGTAGTGGGAGGAAGATTGAGCTCGAAAAGAAAGTCTCTGAAGAGCATCGAGTCTAAAAATCTGAACCCAATAATGAGCCAGTAGATATGATACCTCCTCCACCTCGTAGATTAAGTAGGATCTCCTGTCCTTTTGAAAGATACTTAGGTATTCTTATAGAAGATTTAGAGAAAGCGTTCCTTGTGGGAGATAGGGATATTAGGAATAATCTCAAAATCTACGATGAGGTAATGTTAGATGTAGACTCCAAGAATAGATGGAAGCGATGAAGTCAGAAATTGACTCCATGCATTCCTATCAGATTTGGTCCTTAGTAGATCCACCTAAAGGTATTGTACCTATAGGGTATAAATAAATTTACAAAGAAAATTAGATCAGATGGTAAGGTAGAGACCTATAAGGCAAGGCTAGTCGCCAAAGATTATAGTTGTTGGTGCAAAAATCCACTGGCGTCGGAGAAGCTGGAGTTGAGGGTGCCGCGGCCGCCGTTGGAACCTGCAAAAGGAAGTCTAAACCGGAGTTGGAGTTGCTCCGGCAAGACCCTCCGATGCTCAAGTCAGTTCTCTGCCTCAACAAGAATGGAGTGCTCGAACGGAAATTTTAGCAGAGTTTTGAGATAGAGACTAGAGCTTAGAAAATAACGTATCTGGAGGTCCCTATTTATAGGGAGAGGGCGCAACAAACTGATAGCGACGCCTGCAACCGCCTGGTGGTGGGCCGTTCAGGGCCATGAGTGGTTTGTTACGGAGAGTAGTGGGATGGAGTCGTGGCTATCACCGTGGCCTGTCACGT
>KE504975.1:73169-91117 GCA_000441515.1 Elaeis oleifera
TAAAAATCTTTCATTACTGAATTAAAAACTCAGTTAGTCTAGCACCAAAGTATAGTGAGTTGCTTGTAAGTCACCGTGGTGATCTCAGATCAGAGGGACACTTATATCCATACCCTTCATGAGCTACCCTCGACAGTAGAGTGCTCCGCAGTTGGTCATGTTCCGTGATGACGTACTCCTACATCTCACCTGTATGCCATACCAATATCTCCATACTATTTGATTACGAGGACAACCAACGCATATGACACACAACGACCTACACTTGATATCGCTATCATTCTAGTAATAGCGTATCGTTTGGTCGTGAACTAATTTAAGGACTATGCGATAAATCCTCCTTTATCGATCAAAGTAGTCTTAAGGACTTCATCACAATATAGGAGTTCGTTAGAAGATGTAACTTTGTGATAAAAAATATCAAATAATTTTATTATTATTAATTCATATACAATTATAGTTAGCACAATCATCATACGATTGATTTTAGGACACATTTTCTAACAATGTGCGGCTCGAGCGTCTATAAATCCATGATCATCAGAAGCAGTGAATATCTATCCATGCCAAAGTAATGAGATCTGATCTCATATTTATTTTAAATTTTAGATTGTATATATGTGTTTTCTCCCGGGCTTGGGTAGGATTAGATTTGATCTTTTGCATGTGGCATTAAAGGATTTAATCCGTTTTATTTTGCTGTATTTTTTAAAATTTAAATCTACACATGCTGTCTATCTAATTTCTAACATTACTGTCAATATTATGGTATTGACTATGATAAGATGTTCTCATCTGTGGTAATGCTCAAGTCCATGCGGATTATGCTTGCAATTGCAGCATACTTAGATTATGAGATCTGACAAATGGATGTCAAAATTATTTCCTTAATGGGAAGCTAGAAGAAGAGATGTACATGATACAACCTGAAGGGTTCACATTTATAGACGAATCTAAGGTGTGTAAACTAAATAGATCCATTTATGGATCGAAGCAGGCATCTAGGAGTTGGAACATGCGTTTTGATAAGGTGATCAAAATATATGACTTCATTAGGAACGTAGAAGAGCCTTGCATCTACAAATGGGATAACGATTATGTAGTCATCTTTTTTATACTGCATGTAGATGACATACTATTAATAGAAAATGACATCCCAGGTTTGCCAAGTGTAAAGCTGTGGCTCTCATCACAGTTGTCTATGAAGGATTTGGGAGAAGCATTCTACATCCTAGGGATGAAGATCTATAGAGATAGATTTAGAAGGTTGCTTGGATGGTTTCAATCTACGTACATCGATAGCATGTTAAAATGGTTCAACATAGAGAATTTCAAGAAAGATTATCTTTTGATGGGCATTGGCTTACTCTCTCCAAGAAGGATTGTCCGACAACTTCTCAGGAGAGAAAGCATATGAGTAGGATCCCGTATGCTTCGACAGTAGGATCTATTATGTACATCATGATGCATATGAGATCGGATGTAATCTATTCACTGGGAATAGTGAGTAGCTATCAGTCTGATCCAGATAAAAATCATTGGAAGGTTGTGAAGATAATACTTAAGTATTTGAGAAATACTAAGGACCAATGGCTTATCTTTGGAGACACTGACTTAAAATTATAGAATATACTGATTTCAATTTTCGATCAGACCATGATGATAGCAGAAGCATGTTAGGCTATGTATTTACCTTAAATAGATGAGCAATATACTGGAAGAGTTTCAAGCAACATACTATGATCGATTCTGTATACGAAGCAGAATACATTGCTGCATCCGATGTGTAAAGGAGGCGGTGTGGTTGCAGAAGTTCATCACCGAACTTGGAGTAACATCCTTAGTTGATGGCCTTGTTTTGCTGTACTGTGATAGCATTGGAGCGATAGCTCAAGTGAAAGAATCAAAGTCACACCAGCATACCAAGTATATTTTGCATCGCTATCATCTTATATGTGAGATCGTGGATCGAGGTGACGTTGAATTTTAAAAAATCGACGATAAAGAGAACATAGCTGACCCCTTCACTAAAGCTATCACGATCAAAGAGTTTGATGATCATAAGTGGAAGATGGATATAAGATACTACCCCGATTGGTATTAGTTCAAGTGAAAGTTGTTAGGAAATATGTCCTAAAGCCAATTGTTTGGATGATTGTGCTCATTTTGTAATATGTATATGAATTATTTATCAATAATAAAAATTATTTTGGCATCTTCCATCACAAAGTTATATCTTTCTTGCTAGAACTCTTGTATTGTAGTGAAATCCTTAGAACTATAAAGTAATCGATTAAGGAGGATTTATCGTATAGTTCTTAAACATGTTTACGATTAAATAATAAATTATTAAAAGATGATGATATTTATCGAGTGGAGGTCATTGTGTGCCATATAGGTTGGTTGTCCTCATAATCAAAGAGTATGGAGATACTGGTATGGCATACAGGTGAGATGTAGGAGTACATCATCACTTAATAAGTGACTCACTTACTGAGCGTTCTGCTGTCAAAAACAGCTCGTGAAGTATATGGGCATAAGTGTCTCTCAGATCTGAGATCATCATAGTGACTTGCAAGTAACTCACTATACTTTGATATCGGACTATCTGTATTTCTAATGTAATGACGGAAGGTTACTGGGTACAGTCAAGTACTTGCGAAGTATGTGTGTGGATCAAGATGGGATTAACCCCTCCGAATTATAGAAGCTAATGCATTACTATATTTAATTTAGTAAAATCTTGGTGAGGATAATCCATGTGATGGATTTAAATGGTTGGAATACGATGTGGATGATCATTTAGGGTTGATAGTTTAACCCTAGATCATCCTAGAGCATTCAAGATCAAAGGGATGAATTATATGGTAACCATATGCATAGATTTTTGAATATTATTTTATAATTATTTAACCTATTCGAACATCAAAAATTATTGTTAGACGGTAACTTTGATTAGTGCAGAAAAATGATTCCTGTGCTATTGGCTTAGTACTCGAACTTATGGAGTTACGCACAAAGTTAAGCGATGTAGGAAATGATTGACTTAGGTCTATATGTTTAATTTGGAAGTACATGACTTGATTGAACAAATAGATTGACTTGATTGAGAATTAAGTTAAAAGTCATACGAGATTAAACAGTTGACTATGTCTAGTTAGCACTAGATATGAGGTTTAGGTTCAATTCCAAAGATAAACAAGATTTGATCTATGATCCAAAGAGTTTATGAGAGATTGAATTTAAGTGATAATTAATTTAAATTAGATCTGATTTAATTAATTTAATTGGATTAAAATTTAAGTTAGATTTAGTTCTAAATCTTAAACAGTTTGGGATTGACAGTCTATTCGAAATTGATTCGAATCAGGCTCAAATTGGATTCGAATTGATCCATATTTGGATTAGATCTTTAGAGTCTATTTTTGCTGAGACTCTCTCTTCTCATTGCCGACTAAAGAAGGTGGGGTGCTAGTTTATCGCCCTCTCTTGGGTGTAGGCATGGATACATGGGGGTGCGTAATTAAGCATCTATCTTATCTCAAATAGGATTCTTTGTTAGATAAGGGAAGGATTAATTCAAAGTTGATTTGAATTAAGACTCTTAGTCTATTGGGTTATGGAGAATCATCTATAAATAGAGAGGATCTCTAACCATCAAAGCATAACAATTAGATTGTGTGCTAAGGTGAGAAAAGATAGAGAGGAGGTGTGCAAGAGAAGGAACCACTCCTCTTAGGCATGCTGATTTTGGGCGTCCCACTTCCCTTGGCATGAAAACTCTAGGCATCTAGCTCCTTGATGAGAGGCATCTCATCCAAGGTCCAATCCTCCCTCCTTGCTGCCTTGAGAAGATACGGCGATCTAAAGCTTCATCCCGCTTTCCTACAAAGTTTGACGTGCATGCGAAGTAGAAGGTTTGTATGTTCAAATCTTTGTAAGGCTTCGGATTTAGAATCCTTTAGAGATTTGATCTCTATTCTGCTGCGTATCAGGTAAAGATAAAATCTTTATTAGCTTATTATAGAAATGTTTAGATGCTCTCTGACGATCCGATCCTAAATCGAATTTTTCTCTACAATTATGCCCAACACCTTCCCTTCTCTTTCTCTCTCTAGCCCATGCCCTCTCTCTCTAGATATCCCTTTAGGAGCTAGAAGAGAGGTGGGTGGCATCCCTTGGTGTCAAAAGTTGGTGCTAAAAGTTGTTGGTGGTTTCATCTTCTTCCTCTCAAGTTGTTGGGAGTTAGTTACAACCACTTCTTATTTGTTGTTCTTCTTAATTAGTTGAGGAATCAAGAAAGGTTCTTGACTTCTTCAAGAATCAAGAAAGAAACATCAAAAAAGGTTCAAGAATTGATCCTATCCAAGCTTGGTTCAAGGCTATTCAGGCCTTCGGTTCAAGCAAGCAGGATTTAAGAGAAATAATTGAGGTCCGTCCTGTGGATATCTGTAGAGGCAGGATGCTTGTATTGTTAATTTAGAACCTGCTCAACTCTAGATCCAGAGATTAAATTGGATTCAACCCAGTTATAGGTTTGAAGTAAAAAAAAGTAATTCAGATATGTGAATTGATTACAAATTTTTTTATTCATCCTAAAATTAGTTTATATTAATTTCAGCATATAAACTAGATCTATAGGTGCTTTCATATGATGAATGCATATTTAGATTAAAAATATTTTAATATAATTTTTTATTATATTTTGAATTTAAAAATTTTTTGAAATCTACATGTACTAGCACCTGTAGAAAATCTAACAAAAGTTGCTATTGAAAGATTCACTAAGTGTTAGTGAACTGTAGGAGGATCAATTAGCAATTAGATTGCTGTATGGCTCAATCTGATTGAGCTATGGGATTCAAATTAGATTAAATTAAATTAAATTCAATTTAGATTAGTTTGGATTTGATTAGATTAAGTCTAATTGATTTATAAGATAATCCAATTGCATAAGGAGAATAATTCCTACTTTGACTACGCCTTGATTGAATCAATTTTTTAATTAGATTAGAATTTAATCTAGATTTAATTAAGTTTCTAATTGGACTAGAAATTAACTTAATTTGATTGCTAACTAATCCTAAATTGGTTAGGATTAAATCAGATTGGATTTAAATCAGTAAACAATAAATCCTAGTTGGACTAGGATTTCTCTTTGGTGCCATATCTCTTTTTGTGCCACCTACACTCAATGCCAAATTTGATTTGGCATGTGGTTGGACTAGCTCAAGCATCTCTATGCCACCTCTCTTATGTCTATTTTTGGTTGAGATCAAATCTAATTTGATCTGATTTTGATTGGATCAAAACAGGACTCTCAGTTTGATTGGATTTCATCTTTACAAACTTGGTCAAACTCTAACTCCTTGAAACCCTTGGACCCCATCTATAAATAAGAGGGCTTATGGATGTGGGAGAGCATTTGAAAACCACCTGGGGTGTGAACAATTGGGTGTAAATTAGCTTAAGGCATGAGCTTGAGAGAGAGGGAAAAAGAGGGAAAAGGTTTTCCCTCTCTTCTTGTTTTCTTCTTCCTCCTACACCTTGCTTCTTCTTTCTTGGAAAAGTCTTAGAGATTGAAGAAGATCCTATTCAACCATCAATAAAGTATTCTTTATAATAGAGCTAGCACCCCGGAGAGAATATAGAGCCTCTGATCAGTTCAGACCTTGTGTGGATATCCATAGAGACCGAACATCCATAGATCTAGATTCGAGAAGGAGTTCTATAATTCAGGTATGTGATTCAGTCATAAATAATTTTAATCTCTAAAATTAGATACTTTATGTCTTATTTATCATCATATGAATTAGATCAATAGGTATAAGATTTTGATCTATGCATGTGTGCGATTAAAATTATTTTAATCTTGGCTTCTGCTACTTAAATTCAAAATTATTTAAAATCTATATGCAAATAGCAAAATCCAACACTAACTTCTTTCTTCTCGCACTTCTTTAAGCCTGAAAATGATGCTGAAATATAAATAAATATCTGTTAACTGCATTATTGAATGTAAGTGAGGCCATAATATCAATGATCTCTATCTTTTCTACTAATTTGACTTTCGATTTGACTAGATGTAATGTGTTGCCCAGTTAGACAATCCAAGAGGAGGGTGAATTAAATTTTAAAAATTTAACAATTATGTACTAGTTTGGAAAATAGTGAAGTGAGCAGAAAATGATGCAATAAAGTGTGCTAAAAAGAATACAAATGGAAAGCAACAAAGAGAGCAAGCAAATCACAAACATAATCAATTTTATAATGGTTTGATACATTCCAGCATCTACATCTATTCTTCAAGCTTTTTTTAAAAAATTTTCACTATAATCTCTCTAAGATTATAGTCGGATAGTTTTTTTTAGCTCACTATCCAAAATTTTGTTGGTTTTACGCAGGATCACCTACAAAAATCTAACTCCAAACTAATCTGTAGTTTACAATCCAATTTCAAGACTTGGATGAGTTTATCTCCTAGCTTCTATCTTCAATTAAAACTAGTTACAATAAAAAAAATAAATAATAGCAATAAAACTATAAAAAACTCTTTTAATGAGCTGATAAAAGTCGATGAAGCTTAAGGAATCTCTTTTTGAGGAAGCTTTTCTGATGTGAGGTTTGTCTTCTTGCTAGAAAGGTACTAAGATTTGATGTTTCAGGTGGTTAAAGAATGAATGCACACAACTTGATGCTCTTGGCCTTTTCTCTTTTATTTCTTTCTTTTATTTGATTCTTATGTTCTCTTGTCTCTTCAATGAGTTTGGTGCCTATTTTTCACTGTTTGGAAGGTCAAAAAGTCATTTATAACCATTGAAATCCGAAAGATAGTCATTAGAAATAATTTTACAAAGTTTCAAAAATTCTGCATAACTAGTCATTAGATTTCGAATTGACTTGGATAGGATTCGAGTCGACTCGAATATCCTTCGAGTCTGCTCGACCAAGAGCGAGTCTACTCAAGCTATTTTTTTCAAAATATGTCTTCTATCTTTTTTAGAGAAGTTCGACTCAGATAATTCAAGTCGACTCGAGCTATCTGTGAATCCACTTAAATTCTGTGAGTCTACTCAAATTTTTTAG
Source organism: Elaeis oleifera (assembly GCA_000441515.1). Classification (NCBI taxonomy): domain Eukaryota; kingdom Viridiplantae; phylum Streptophyta; class Magnoliopsida; order Arecales; family Arecaceae; genus Elaeis; species Elaeis oleifera. Next base: position 80,256 of record KE504975.1, read on the forward strand.
TACTGAAAAGTTCTTTCTATCTTTTTTCTAAAGTTGATTTGGATAACCCTTGAGTCGACTCGAGAGCATATCGACTAAAATTGTGGCATGCTGAAACTTTCTTTCTTCTATTTTTCAACTCGAGTCTAGTCGAATCAAATTTGAGTCGACTTGAATAGTGGCCAACTAAAAATTTTGAATATTTTCTGCTTGAGTGGTTTTTTGATTTTAACTTTTGAGATCCTCTTCCACCTTGATTTCTATGGTCTTTCACAGTATGTAGGCTTCTAGTAACTTCTTGTTTGAATTTTATTTGAGCATTTAAAATTATTCTTTTGATATTTTACAATCTTTCTGAAGCATAAACTTCTATGAAATTATTATTTCTATTATCTATTCAAATATTTGTTATCCATCAAAATCAATCTCTAGGATTAACAATCTTCTTCTTTTTGATAATGACAAAACTTTGAGTATATGAGTAAATGATATAAAATATGATCTGTGCAAATTTGAATTTTTGAAATCATTCTAACGAATTGATTAAATGTATTTTAATGAATATCTATCAGTCTTGAAGATTAAATCAGAGCAAAATATTTAGTATTAGAGTAAGAACTTAACATTTTGGGATGTTATTATTATAAAAAATTGAAATTTTCAACAATAAAATCAGAGCCAAGAAATTAAACTAAAATTTTATTAACAAAATTAGAGCATAGTTTCTTTTGTTTTAGTTCTTGCTCCCCCTTAGTTTGTACTGCATAGTTAAAATTAAAGCAACAAAGAATAAAAATATCAGTGAAATAGATCAATACATGAGTATCATTCATTTCAATGTATTTCAATTCAATATATGAGTATCATTAATGTGCTTGTATACATAGTTCTTTCTCTCTCCTTTTGTCATCAATCAATGTATAAATACAAAAAATGAATGAGGCAATAGGTCACAAGTGATAAGAAATAAGATTCATTAGATTTAATAGAAGTCATGCAGGGTATCAACCAAAATGAATATGCGTACAAAACAATGAAAGAAATACATCAAGATACAATGAGTTTAAACTACTAGTACATAAATATATTAAAAGTCAACACATAATCATCATCTCTAAGGGTGAATACATAAACAACCTAAGTTCCTAACAGTCATCCAGAACAATCCTAAGTCACTATCTCTGCTCTTCATTAGATGGAATCTCTAAGGGCTTAGAAGAGCTAGTCCTACCGGTAGAAGGTCCGGCTCTCTGGCTCCTGATCCTACTGGATGGATCAATCATCCGAGGAGTCAGATACCCCACTCTAGACCCACTGTAAATTCTAAAGGGTGATCGAGTCTGGCTGGTGGAAGGTAGAGTAGGATGAGGTGTAGGCTGGAGCTATGGCTAAGTGAGATGAGGTATAGATACTCTGATTGCTATGGTGGCTGCTGCATCTACTACTGTTGGTGGTACTATACCTAGGGCTATCCTCTGTATCATGCCAATCAAGCTCCCGATGGGTGAAAGAACAGAGAGGATCCCCTCCTGCTGAGCCTTGTCGAGTCCTCTAATAACAGACTGCATCTCAATACCTTTGGACTCAAGACTCCTCCTAAGTCTGACAAGCTCTCCTGCCATATCTGATAGATCAATAGGTGCATCTAGCCTGGACTACTTCTACTCCATGGCAGTCGTCTATCAAAGATACCTCTAATCTCTATCTGAAGTCCATCAACTTTGTCAGACAGGGCTCACACGTCAACACTCACTCTTGCAAAAATCAAATCAGTAATCTCTCAAGAGAAGCTGTATCAGAAGCTGCTGGATGAGGAGTGGAAGCCGTAGGAGGTGATGCAGGTGATATAGGTGATGTTGGAGCTGGGGTTGGACTGATAAAGGAGGAGAGAAGGATGAAGGTATTGGAGCAGTAGGAGTAGAAGGCTCTTCAGTCTCCTCCACTCTTTGCTCCTGTATCTCCTGACCAGAAACTTTCTTAACCCATCTGCCTCCAACAAATTTATAGCCCATATGATTCAGAGTCTTATCATTGTACACATCAAAGTGGGATAGCTTCTTATAAGTTCATTTTCTAAAGGTATTCCCACTTCTAAAAAGACTCTGGTGAGAGGCATTCCATATGATAGACAGACCTTCTTCTTTATAGCTGCCTCCCTCATCTAATGCATCATAATACCGAAAAGGTTTAGGGCATACCTCTAACAATGTAAAACATAACCATCAACTGTCTCATAGATACAAAGTCAAATCGATTAAATTTAGGAATGAAGATCTTGCCAATCATATGATGTAAAATCCTCAACTCCAGAGATATGGTGTTGGCTAAGACATCTCCTACAATGTCAACTCTCCCACAATAAGCCTTAGCCCTTCCTTTTATTAAACAGTCTTTTAGGCACAACTCCTTCCTTGGGCATTCCAAACATCCATGCTAATCTATCCTTAGAAACCTCAAATTGAATACCTTTAATCGATGTGACAATTTCTTCTAATCCTCTTCTCAAGTTTCCATAGTATTCTCTAACAAGATGGGATACATAGATAGATCTAAGGTGCAAAAAATTTCCACCATAGCTTCAATCCATTGTCCTATGGAAAAACCATATCTTTCAAAGAAATTGAAGTTTATTTTCTCCCCATTGCAATTACCTTAGCTAGCATTTTCTCTATCAAAGTGGATTGAGGAGGAGGAGGGGTAATGGTACCCTAATCCTTGGGTCCACACTTAGGTTCTCCTTCAAGTTCAGCTTTAGATCAACTCAGTTCTGCTCCTTAAGATGAATCCCCTTCGGTTTGAGCTTTAGCTTACCTTGCTTCAGCTGCCTCAAACAAGGATCTCTTTAATTTGTGCACAGCCTTCATCTGAGGTCCCATCCCACTTAAATCAAGGAGGGAATCAAGGAAAGGATGATAAATGGAGGGCAAAGATGAGAGAAGATATTGTTTCTGGGGTTTTGGGCAGGAAAATTATGGCCTTGGAACTATTTTGAGAGGAGTTATGGCACAGAAGAGAACTACAGGTCCGACCATAAAGCTGTGGTCCTAACACTCGAGTCAACTCAGATTTTTATTCGAGTCGACTCGAGTATGAGTCAGGAATACCCTATGTTTTCAAATAAAATAGATACTTAGTTCATCAAGGCTTTTCTAATGAGTTCAAATAAAATAAATCAAAAAATTTTGATTGAAATAAGAGAGGGAATGATCTAGTCAAAGGGGTTGCAAACTCCTAGCTCCTCATGATCATACTAAATCTATTTTACTTAAAAATTAGTAAAATATAAATTAATTGACTATTAGTGCTAACAAACTCAACCATTCACCACCATTATGCACATGATCTCTTATGAAGTGATGTTTTGTCTCATTGCATTTAGATCTTAATTGTTGAATTAGATTTTTGGTTTAGTTAATTGTACTTATATTATCACATCTTGTTAGAATCTTATTAAGTTTGATGTCAAATCTTTAAATTTTCTTTAATCCACAAAATTTGAATACAACAACTTCTGACAGTAATATATTCTGGTTCGACCATTGATAGTACTATTGAGTTTTATTTCTTACTAAATCATGAGATTAAGTTAATTCTAAAAAATTAGTAGGTTCTATTAGTACTTTTTCTATTTAATTTGCAACTAGCAAAATCTATATCTGAATATCTAATTAAGTCAATAGATGAAAGTTTAGATGTATATCCTAGAAGTCAATCAGACTGACATATTAATTATTTTTAAGTCATAATTTTATACTTGATCAAATTAATTAGAACAGTTAATTTTATTCATGTAGTATGTGTCCATGAATTGTGCAGAGAATTAATAAGATGATGACATATATTCTCAAGAGTTGAGAATTTAAGGCATGTGTTATTGATGGTTAATTCTCAAATTATTTCGATTGAAGAATCGTCACGTAGATGGTGATTGATTCAGTAAGATTGGTACATGGATAAATTTCTTAGGATAGATGAGTCTTGAGTCTATAGTATGAAAAACTTGGAGTGAGAATGCAGGTGGTTGTTAGAGAACAATGGTATCAAACGTAACCAATACAAGAAGTCATTTGGATATCTATTCACTCATCAATGACATTCTTGATACTGTAGTGGTGTGACTAATTTTTGGACTTGCGGTGCTTCGACTATTCACAATGAGGTTGCTGTAGTTTGACTATACCATAACTTAGTCTCTTAACCATATAGATTCTTGAGATGTATGTTGGTTGCAGTAGGTTCATTGTAGGAATAGGATGTACATCTAGATAGGATATATCATCTTAGTAGTTAAGGAGTAGTCCTATGTGATTTATGAGATTGAGTTTGGAAGACCTTGACTAGGATAGTGTGAATGATGAAAAAGAGTTTTCATCATATTTTACAATGAACTTAAGTCGAATAAATCTTACATATAATAGATGATGGGGTTTGACGAATTTTTCATAATCTCTATCTTATCAAAACTCACGATAGAAGAACTGAATCATGCGATAACTATACCTAGAGGTTTATTCTTCTGTTTTGTTGGGTTGCCACTACATGCTGCTAGGCATCACTGATAGATTGTGGGATCAACAAAAATTATTTTGATGATCAATAATTCTCATTTAGTTAGTTGAAACTGTTCTAATCCATTGAAAGGAGTTTCAATAATATTTTGATGGAGATCAAAATATTTCTAACTACTAGATAGAATAAAATCTATGGGATCACACGTAAAAGAGATCTTAACTAATCGGACTATTGAATTATGATTTCAAATTGCAAATCGCAAGTGATCTTAATTATCAATTTGATTGATGATTAGACTAAAATGTAAAAGTTTCATTGAGGACTTGCTAAGAGTAAGTTATAGGAGGACTAAATTATAATTATTGCATATTATTAATTTGATCAAATACTAGGATTAGATCCTAATCAAATTAAATCAGATTTTATTTGATTAGATTTATTTTGAGTTTGACTCAAATTAGATTTCATAAATATAATAGAATTAGATTTAATAGATACTAGATCCAAATCTATCTAGATTAGGTTTGACCTAATCTTTAGCAATATTTGATTGGGATTGGGTCCTAATCAAATTAAATCAGATTTAACTTGATTAGATATGATTTGAATTTGACTAGAATTGAATTTTATTAGTCTAATGAGATTGGACTTGACTTATGTTGAAACCTAAACTAAGTTGGACTCCAACCTAGATTTGATTTGGACTAGGATTAGATCCTTATCCAAAGGCCCCTAGAGTCTCATGCCCATATGGAGTTTTTGGCACCTAAAAATAAGGAAAGGAGGACACCCAACCTTGTTCATGTATGAGGCTTTGTTGGCACAGAGAATTTTTAGGAAAGGGTGGGCGACACGAAGAGTTCTAAAACCCCTAAAACTCTTATCCTAACAAACCCTAGCCTCTTAAGTTTAAATAGAGGGATAAAGGGGGTGCCTCCTCTTGATGAGATCAAGAGTTTTAGGATTCCCCAAGGGAGGATAGTGTGGATCAAGTGGAGGACGCCAAGGAGCCTTATGCGTGAGAGCTTTTCATGTAGAGATAGGTGAGACGCCCTTTCTCCTCAATCTTCTTTCTTACAACCAATTGTTGGTTGTTAGAAAACTCCCTCTCTCTCTCCCTTGTCCAAGAGTTAGATATGTCTCCCTCCTTCTCTCTCTCAAAGATGTCCAAGAGTTGAATATGATTAAAATCAGATTTGATCTAATTTTTTTCTTAGTCCATGAGATGGACGGTTCTCCTCTGCATTTCTAGATCTAGTCCAAGGGTTGGACAAGAAGAAAAAGAAAGAGATTAGATCTCTTGTCTTCTTTTGTAGATCTTGATTTTTCTCTTAAGAAGAAAAAAAAAAATCAGATATGATCTGATTTCATCCTGCTACTACCGATCTGTTTGATTCTTTTGAGAAGAGAATCAAAAGATCAAACCGATTCGACAATCTAGGGAGCGATCTATGTAAGAGAGCTAGCATCTCTGTGAGATCACGACCTCCTAATCAGATCAGTCTCGATGGATACCTATAGGAGTCGGATATTTATACGGTTATGACGGGACCTCTAAGATATCCACGGACCATCGGATTGCGGTGAAGATCTACCCACACAAAAGTATAAAATTCAGATCCTGCTTCATAGATCTTTAATCTTATAATTAATGATGACATCTGATTTATTTTGAGATGTGATCTCTTTACACTTGCTTGTTAAATTCGATCTAATATTTGATCTGAATTTTTAAATTATTCTGATATAAGGTTGTCCTAGCATAATGGTTAAAAATTATGCTGAGTAGTTTTTCTAAAATGATGTTGAAAATTTAGATCTGAAATTTTTATTTCACGGCAATCTTTATGAAGATTAAAATTTTTGAAATTTTTGTATGCATAAGTATCGTCATGTGATGTCGACATCCAATAGTGATATCAGAATTATCTCATTACTACAAAATTAAGATCTAAATTTTAGATCTAAAAATTATTTTCAAATCTGAAAATTTGAATTTTGATTGATCATGAAATAATTTTAGATCTAAAAATCTGATTTTCATATCTAAAATTAAGATTGTTCATGATCGAGGAGATGGAATTCATGATCTGAAAATTATTTTCAGATCTAAAATCTGAATGGCTGAAATTTATGTGATAGATTTCAAGATCTGAAAATCATTTTTAGATCTAAAATTTAGATTGCTTTATGTTCATGCGATTGTTTTTGAGATCTAAAGATTTAATTTTTATGATTGTTAATCTAAATTAATGATTATTGAAAGTCATGTGATATCTTGCTTAATCAGTATTTTTATATATAAATTTATTTTAATGTTCATGCATCCTAGATTCTAAATCTAATTTACATGTGATGTGAATTTAAATAGATCTGAATTTATCTTTATTATATGTTTATGCATGAGATGTTGTTCATAGATAAAGACCTGTCTTGATGAGATCAATGATAGTATAGATGCATTCAAATTAGAGTAATTTGATGGAACATAAGATAAAATTAGTTGAGTCAATCTAAGTTCATCCTAACATAAGGTTGCCTTGGTATAACGAGTGTCATTATATTATAAGGTTGTCTTAGGATGAAAAGAGATTGATCAAAATACCATAAAAATTATAGCATGAACATAAAAGTTTATGTGATAATCATAATGATTATGAGATAATCATAAGAACTATGTGATAGTCATGCATGTATCTTTCATGGATATTTATCACCTTGAATCACTACAAACCCTTGGAGTAGAGTTGTATCATGAATGTACAATAATTTGGTTAGTGATTTGCAATCCGTGATGACATAAACCAATTAGGCTAAATCAATTTGAATTGGTTGATTGATTGGTGTCAAGACAAGGGATAGAATGGTGGTTACTTAATTAGGACTGTTGCTCATGCACGAAGAGTCTCCCACCAATCTTGAACTTGGCCAATTTGATTGATTAAATTTCTCATTAGGTGCCTAGGTTTGAGTTTACCACACATGTTGCAGTTGCGTCTTGATTCGATCTTGGTGAACCAAGTTAGGATCTCTCTAGTAGATCCATGTTAATTATGGATTAAATCGGATATTAATACATAATTAAATTAAAGAGATCTAAATTAAATCTTCTCAATTAGATATTAAGTCAAGCGATTTCCAGCATTCTAGATATGTGGGTCCTTCCAGATATTGATTGTTCTCGATTGGTCATAGTGGTTCAATTGCATCAAGAAAGATGCAACCACTTTGTAGCATGAGATGCTTTAGGATAAAGATGGGGTTGGATCTAATAACTATCAGGTAAGGGATCTAATGATGGTTTTACACCTGCTGGTGAGCGAAAGTCTGACTTAACTAAGGAATAAGGTCAATAACTATCACATGAGATTTTAGGATTTAGAGACCGAAAATCGTTGCAACATGCTTGAAGAAGCATTGGATAGGAGTTGTTCACTCATTGGTTGACATATCCTCAATAACTATCAGATGAGGTGGTGTGCCAATCAATGGGACCGCTGTATCCACTAAAAATTTTTATCACGAAGGGCTTTCGTCTCTCTATCCGAAGAGTATAAGGAATTTAAGAAAATAGTGGGAGCTCATTTATTTAAAAATTCTAGAATAAATTTAAAATCAGATACAAACATTTAACTAGAATCTTTACTCTCTGATAGAATCAAAAATCGGCTTTCAATTCTCACAAACTTAAAATCAATTGACTAACTGATCAAGTTATAAAGACTAGCTCAGGAACCTAACATGGTTTTAAGTTCTGAGAAGTTGAGCTAACCAGGATATCCCTATATTACCAAACTATCCGAACATTGACTAAAGGGCAATCAGTTTATGATTATCGTTTGACAATGATTAAGGATCTGGATGAGCTTAAGAAGCTTGGTATGTCCAAGCACAAGGAACAACGAATAGATTTAATCCTGCAATTCTTTACTAGTTCATATGGATAATTTATAGTAAACCACCACATGAATAAATTAATTACACATTGGTTGAGTTGGTGACTACCGATGGAACCTTGAAGAGTTTAAGAAGAAGAATTCCTGTATACCTGGAGAACCTAGAGAAAAGGATAAGGGGCATACCTTCAGAAGGTATGTTGGATCTGCTCGATATTAGTATCTGAGCAGACAGTAAGTGCCATAAGATCTGAGAGATTCAGTGATGAGATAAATCTAAAATATATGTGGTATCTCAGATTTGATCATATTAGAAAGGATGGAATAAATAAATTGAAAAAGTATGAGCTCCTAGGCTCATCGACTCTCAAGTCATTTTCGATTTATGGATTTTATCTTCAAGAAAGATGACCAAATCACCTATTGTGGGACATGGGGTGAGGACCACTAATATACTTGCCCTGATACATTCAGATGTATGTAGCCCATTTGATGAGCTAGGCAAGGGGTGATTCTCTTGACTTCATTACTTATATTGGTGATTGTTCACAGAATGGGTATATGTGTGAGACACAAATCTAAAATTTTAAAAAGTTCAAAAAATTCAGATATGAAGTAAAGAAATAAATTTAAAAATTTTAAAATTTTTTGATGAGATCAAAAAGGTGTATGTCTTAGTGAGAGTTTCTAACCTATTTCAAGAAAACGACATAGTCTTACAATGAACTCTTCCTGGTGCACCTAAACTTGACGGGGTGTCGAGAGTAGAAATAGGACTCTATTCAATATAGTCCGATCCATAATGAGTATCACTAATCTTTCCTTATTTCTTTAGGAATAAGCTTTACTTAATGAATAAGAGTTTCTTTTAAGTCTTTGCTATCACACCTATGAGATATGGCATATTTAGGATGTTCGACCCATGTCAAATGTTGACATGTGGACCAAGTTAGAAGTTAGGTCTATGAGACTCATTTTTTTAGTATCCTAAAGAGTTTTAGAAATACTAATTTCTTCCTAGAGGATTATGATAGTGATTGTGACCTATATACTATGCTCTTGAAAATAGTTTATCCAAGATAAAAATAGTAGGAGAAAAACTGAGCTCAAAGAGAAAATCTCTTAAGAGCAACAAGTTATAGAACCTATTCATATCGAGCTAGTATATGTATTTCTCTTTCATTTCATAATCTCCTATCTTATTAAAAGATACTTAGGTATTTTAATAGAAGACATAGAGGAAATGTTCTTTGAAGAAGATAAGAAACACGAATTTGATGTGATCAAATCATTTGATATGATCAAATGTTCCTTGAGGAAAACATGTATTTAGAAAGGTCAGTGGGAGTATTGTCATGATCCTTGTATTGTATATGGATGACATCCTCCTGATTAGAAAAGTTGTTCTTTTGCTAGCATAGGTTTAAAATTTGGTTGTTTAAACAAATTTTCTATGAAGGACCTCGAGAAGTGTCTAATAAAGATTTATGAGATAGATCTAGGTCTATGAGATAGACCTAAGGGGATGCTAAATCTTTTACAGAAAATACGCATAGAGGAGGTGCTGAAAGGGTTCAGCATGAATAACTCCTAGAAAGGATTTCTACCCTTTAGGCATGAGACTGATCTCTCCAAGAAGATGTGTTCTGACATATTTGAGGAGATTTAGCATATAACCTAGATACCTTATGCTTCAGCTAAAAGGAGCCTCATGTATGTCTTACTATGCATACAATCTGATATAGACTTTGTTGTGAGTGTCACAAGCAGATATCAGTTGAATACAAGCTGAGAGCATTGGATAGCTATGAAAATATTTTTAAGTACTTGAGAGCTCTTATGTAATATTAATGATCTTTGGAAGGAGAAGAAAAATTAGAGGATACAAAGATTCAGAGATTCAGACTTTAAGTCTGAAGTTGATGGTAGAGAGTCTACATCAGGATGTGTTTCCTTAAGCAATGAGATTTGATAAATTGGAAGAGTTTCTAATAATCGATCATTGCAGATTTTAGAAGCCAAGTATGTCATTGCTTATGAGATAGTGAAGAAAGTATTCTGGTTTGTTGTAGAACTAGGTGTAATATCATAAGATGACACAACACTATTTTTTGACAATGATGGCACCATAACTCTAGCTAAGGAGCCAAGGTCTCACCAGCATTCTTAGTACATAAGAGCGATAATTCGTGACTATTCCGAGGAGTAAGACTTCAAGAATCAGAGTAGATCCTACGAAAACATGGTGGGTCCACTGACTAAACGATTTAGCCAGCCAGGACTAAAGTACATTTTGAGAAGATGGAGCTTAGGTTTATGATAGATTGGCTTTAATATAAGTGGAAGATTATTAGATGTATGCCTTAGAAGTCAATCAGACTGACACATTAATTATTTTTAAGACATAATTTTATACTTGATCAAATTAATTAGGATAGTTAATTCCATTCATGTAGTGTATGTGTTCATGAATCG
>KE504975.1:91137-112537 GCA_000441515.1 Elaeis oleifera
TTACTCTCAATTGAAGGATCATCATGGAGACGGTGATTGATCTGATAAGATTGGTGTACGGATCACTTTCTTAGGCTAGACGAGTCTCGAGTCTATAGTGTGAGGATACTGGAGTGAGAGTACAGATGGTTGTTAGAGAACAATGGTACCGAGTGTGACTAATAAGAGAAGTCACTTAGATGTCTACTCACTCATCAGTGACATTCTCGATGCTATAGTGGTGTGACTAGTTCTTGGACTTGCAGTCTGGTTATTCATAATGAGATTGCTGTAATTTGACTGTAGCATAACTCGATCTCCTATCCATACAGAGCTTCGAGGTATATGTTGGCCATAGTAAGTTCATTATAGGATTAGGATATGCATCTAGATGGGATCTATCGATCTTAGTAGTTAAGGAGTAGTCCTATGTAATTTATGAGATTGAGTTTGGAAGATCTGGATCAGGACAGTATGAATGATGGAAAGGAGTTCCATCAAGTTTCACAAATGAATTCAAATCGAATAAATCTTACATATGACAGATGATTGGATTTGATAAATTTTTCATAACCTCTATCTTGTCGGAACTCATGATAGAAGAACTGAATCACATAGTAACTGCACCTAGAGATTCATTCTTCTATTCTACTGGGTTGCCACTATATACTACTAGTGTCACTGGTAGATTATGGGATCAATGAGAATTATTTGATGGTCACTAATTCTCGATTGGTGAGTTAGAATTATTTCAATCTATTCAAAAGAGTTTCAATGATATTTGATGGAAATCAAAATATTTCTCACTATCAGATAGAATAGAACTTATGGGGTCACAATAAAAGAGATCTTGACTGATTAGACTATCGAATCATGATTTGAATCACAAATTGAAGTGATCTTAATTATCAATTTGATTGATGATTGGACTAAAATATAAAAATTACATTGAGAACTTACTAAAAGTTACTAAGTTGTAGGAGGATTAAATTATAATTATTGCATATTATTTGATTTGATCAAATATTAAGATTGGATCTTAATTAAATTAAATTAGATTTGATTTGATTAGATTTATTTTGAGTTTGACTCAAACTATGTTTCATAAATCTAATGGGATTAGATTTAATAGATACTAAACTCAAACCTATCTAGATTAGGTTTGACCTAATCTTTGCAATGTTTGATTGGGATTGGATCCTAGTCAAATTAAATCAGATTCAATTTGATGAGATATGGTTTGAATTTGACTAGAATTGGGTTTCATTAATGTAATGGGATTAGACTTGACTTATGTTGAAACCCAAACTAAGTTGGACTCCAACCTAGATTTGATTTGGACTAGGATTAAATCCTTATCCAAAAGCCCCTAAAGTCCCATGCCCATGTGGAGTTTTTGGCACCTAAAAATAAGGAAAGGAGGATGCCAACATTGTTCACATATGAGGCTTTGTTGGTGTGGAGAATTTTTAGGAAAGGGTGGGCGGCATAAAGAGTTCTAAAACCCCTAAAACTCTTGTCCTAACAAATCCTAGCCTCTTAAGTTTAAATAGAGGGATAAAGGGGGCACCTACTCTTGATGAGATCAAGAGTTTGGGATGCCCAAGGGAGGATGGTATGGATCAAGTGGAGGATGCCAAGGAGTCTTGTGCGTGAGAGCTTTTCCTGTAGAGATAGGTGAGACACCCCTTCTCCTTATCCTTCTTTCTTACAACCAATTGTTGGTTGTTAGAAAACTCCCTCTCTCTCTCTTCCTTGTCCAAGAGTTGGACATGTCACCCTCTTTCTCTCTCCCAAAGATATCCAAGAGTTGTACATAATTAAATCAGATTTAATTTGATTTATTTTCTTAGTCCATTAGATGGATAGTTCTCCTCTACCTTTCCTAGATCTAGTCCAAGGGTTTGACAAGAAGGAATAAGAAAGAGAATAGATCTCTTGTCTTCTTCTATAGATCTTGATTTTTCTCTTAAGAAAAGAAAAGAGAAAAAAAAAGATGTGATTTGATTTCATCCTCTTACTATCGATCTGTTTGATTTTCTTGAGAAGAGAATTAAAAGATCAAACCGACTCAACAATTCAGAAAATAATTTTGTAGGAGAACTAACATCCTAGTGAGATCGAGACCTCCTGATCAGATCAGCCTCGATGGATATCTGTAGAGGTTGGACACTTGTGCGGCTATGGCATGACCTCGAAGATATCCATAAACTATCGGATCATGGTGAAGATCTACCCATGCAAAGGTATAAAATTCAGATCCTGCTTTATATTATAGATCTTTAATCTTATAATTAATGATGTGCCTGATTTATTTTGAGATGTGATCTCTTTATGCATGCTTGTTAGATTAGATTTAATATTTGATTTAAATTTTTAAATCATTCTGATATAAGATTGCCCTGGCATAATGGTTAAAAGTTATACTGAATGATTGTCCTAGAACGATATTGAGAATTCAGATATGAATTTTATTCCGCTATAATCTCTTTGTAGATTAAAAGTTTTGAAATTTTTTCATGCATACTTATCGCCATGTGATGTCGACATCCAACAGAAAGCTTAGCACACCATAAACCAATATTAAGGGTACATGATAGATATCTAAAAATCCTTTTAACAGCTAGCAGATGAAATTTTTTAGAATTTGACTGATATTTAGTACACATACAAATACTAAATGTGATATCTGGCCTACTTACAATACGATGGAATAATGATTCTATCATACCTCTATATAGTTTAATACCAATACTCTTATCACATTCATCTTTATCAAGCTTATATGAGAGACTCATGGGTATGCCAATAGGCTTTGAAGTCTCCATTCCAAACTTTTTGAGTATCTCTTTTGAATACTTTGTTTGGTTGATGAAGATTTTCTCTTCTGTTCTTAATTTGAAGTCTGAGAAAGAAATTCAGCTCTCCCATCATGCTCATCTCAAACTTATTCTGCATTAACTTAGCAAACTCTTGACAAAGGAATTCATTGTAGGACCAAATATAATATCATCTATATAAATTTATATTATTAATGAATCATCATTTCTTCTTTTCAAAATAAAATTTTATCAACATGTCCTCTAGTAAATTTATTATTTCATAAAAATGTACTTAATCTCTCATATCATGCACGAGGGGCTTGTTTTAAACCATGTAATGTTTTATACAATTTATAAATATGGTTAGAAAAAGTATAATTTTCAAATTCGATAATTATTCTATATAAACTTTTTCAGTTATGTAATCATTCAAAAATATACTTTAATATCCATTTGATAGAGTATAAAATCCATGAAATATGCAAATGCAAGTAGCACTCTAATTACTTCTAATCTAACTATCGAAACAAAAGTTTCATCAAAATCAATATCCTCTTCTTGATTATAATCTTTAGCAACTAATCTAGCTTCATTTTAATAATAATCTTATTTTATCTAATTTATTTTTAAATATCTATTTAGTTCTAATTATCAGATGATCAATAGGTTTATCAACTAAGATCCAAATTTTATTTTTTTTAAATTGGTTAAGTTCTTCTTATATAGCATTAATCTAGTTGAAATCATTTTTAACTTCTTCTATAGATTTTAGGTCTAATTAAGATACAAATGCTAAATGATCACATTATATTTCTTAAAGAAGAACGAGTTTTTATCCATTGAGATGGATCACCAAAATTAGATGGATCATCAAAAATTAAGTCTTTTGGGTGACCATGGCATAGCTCCACTCTTTAGGTGGTTTATCTCTTTATTTTGTAGTGATTCTCTGATTCTCTTTTTTTCATCCTTCTTCTTTTGATCTTCTTCATCATTTAAGGAGAATCATCCTTTAATGTGAGATCATCCATCTTATTATTCAAATTCTTGCATCATCATCTAATACATCTTTCTTTCTAAAAGTTTGTCATTAGATTTATCAAAAATATATAGATAGATTCTTTAATAACAAGAGTTCTTTTATTGAAGACTCTATATGTCTTGTTAGTTATAGAGTATCTCAAAAAGATATCCTCATCCGACTTAGCATTAAATTTTTTAAATTATCCTTTCTATTATTTAAAATAAACAATGATAACCAAAGATATGAAAGTAGTTAATACTGATTTTCTACCTTTCTAAAGCTCATATAGTGTTTTCTTCAAAATAGGTCGAATCAAAACATGATTTAAAATATAACATACTGTGTTAATTATTTCTATCTAAAAATATTTCAGAAGGTTGCTTTAAAACAGCATGGTGTATGCCATTTCTTTTAAAGTATGATTTTTTCTTTCTACTATCTCATTTGTTAAGATATCCTAGGTGCATAAAAATTATATTTAATTCTCTTTTCATTATAAAATTTTAAATGATGATTTTGAAATTTGGTTCTATGATCACTATGAATGCATAAAATAGTCCAGTTTTTCTTATTTAAAATCTTGTGATAAAATGTAGTAATATAGAAATACTTCATCTTTTTATGCTAAAAATATTAACCAATAAATATAAAAATTATCAATAATTTAAGACCATATCTTTTACCTCTTATGCTTGTTGTCCTAGTAGGTCCAAATAAATCCATATGAATTAATTCCAAAGGTCTTGATTTTGAAACAACATCTTTTGGTTTGAAAGAACTTCTAGATTGCTTTCTAAATTGACAAGCATCGCAAATTTGATTCTTTTCAAAATTTATCTTTGGTAAATTTTTAACAAAATCTCTTTTAGTAAGTTTTGAAAGTAGATCTATGCTTGCATGATCTAATCTACAATGCCACAACCAACTAGTCTCATTAACTTTGGCCTCCATGGCAATAAGATATTGACCATTCTTCATAAAAAATTGATCATCTAAATCAACCACATAGATATCGTCATGTTTATATCTGATGAATATGATGCCATTGTCATTAGGACTGGAAATAATATATAATGAAGATTCAAAAATAACTTTAAATCTCTTATCACAAAATTGATTAATATTAAGTAAGTTATATTTTAATTTATCAACTAATAGAATATTTTGAATAAAGATAGAAGGGTTGATATGGATGTTATCAATGCTGATAATGTCTTTTTCCATTATCTCCAAAAGTAACAACTCCACCATTCTTAGCTTTAAGAGTGACAAATTATGATTTGTCACTCGTCATGTGCATTGAGCAGCCACTATCAAGATACTACAGTCTTTACTTTTTTTGGCCGTAAGATATACCTCTTCTTGATGAGCCATTAAACATAGGTTGGCCACCTCTTGTATTTTCTCATCAGAGCTTGAGTCTTTACTATCGCTCCATGTGGCTATCATAGCCTTTTTTCATCTTCTTGGTTGATTTCTTAAGAAGAGGGCAATCCATCTTGAAGTGATTGGACTTCTTGTATTCAAAGCATATGGGGAACTCCTTATCTTTTCCATCTCTCTATCTTTGCTTGGTTCATCTTTGAAGGGCTTCCTTTTGAAGTTTATTCTTTTCTTTATGAACCTCTTGAATCTTCTTGCAATCAAGGCCAAGTCATCCTCTTTATCTCTTTCATTTGACTCATCACCTTTTTCATCTTTAATTATGGTTGATTTGAATATGATAGTCTTCTTCTTCTTTCCTTCCTTCTCATTGTTTTGCTTCATGATTAACTCATGAGTTATAAGAGAATCAAGAAGTTCTTTTAGAGAAAGAGTATTGGGATCCTTGGCCCCTTGGATTGTGGTGACTTTAGCTTTCCAAACTTCTGGAAGAGATCTAAGGATTTTGCAAACCAGCTCACTGTTAGTATAAGACTTTCCTAAACTTTTTAAGCCATTTATAATATCAGTAAACCTAGTAAACATATTAGTAATAGATTCGTTTGGTTTCATTTTAATAATTTATATCTAACAACAGGTATATTAATTTTAAATTTCTTCACTTGGTTGATCTCCTCATCAGTAATCTCTAACTTATTTCAAATCTTCTTAGCTAAAGTGCATGTAGAAATTCTATTAAATTATTTGCATCTAATGCACAATACAAAACATTCATAGTCTTAGCATTTAGCTCAATCATTCTCATATCATGTTCATCTCAATCCACTTTAGATTTAGGGACATCAAAACATCTACTTTAATTTGGATGTGTGTGAGTCATTCATTATAACTCTCTAAAGTTGATAATCTAATGCTTGAATATAAATACGCATGCATACTTTTCAATAAGTATAGTTGTTTATTGAACAAAGATGGATAGTTGGTCGATTGCTTTTCAACAAAAAAAGCACTCATTTGGGTTGCTATTTGATTTTAACTCTTGATCATTAGATCAAATGCAGCTGAGTACCAAGACTTGGAATCACTTGTTGCCCAACTAGATACCCAAGAGGAAGGATGAATTAGATTTTCAAAAATTTAAACCATTATGTGTTGGTTTGAAAAAATAATGAAGTGAGCAGAAAATGATGTAATAAAGTGAGCTAAAAAGATAAAAATGAAAAGCAACAAAGAGACCAAGTAAATCACAAACACAATCAATTTTTATAGTACTTCGATGTATCCCAACACCTACATCCATTCTCTAAGCTTTTTAAAATTTTTTACTATAATCTGTCTGAGATTACAGTTGGATAGTTTTTTCAGACTTACTATCCAAAATTTAGTTAATTTTATGTAGGATCACCAACTAAAACCTAATCTCAAGTCAAAATTCTAGCTTACAATCTAAGTTCAAGACTTGGATGAGCTTATCTCCTAGCTTCAATCCCAATTGAAGCTAGTTACAGTAGAAAAAATGAAATAACAGCAATAAAACTACAAAAAGCTCCTTTAATGAGCTGATGAAAGTCGATGAAGCTTGGAAAATCTCTTTTTGAAGAAGCTTTTCTGATGTGAAGCTTGTCTTCTCGCTGGAAAGGCACTAATAATTTGATGTTTCAGATGGTTGAGGAATGAATGCATGTAACTCAATGCTCTTGGCCTTTTCTCTTTTGTTTCTTTCTTTTTCTTTGATTCTCTTATGTTCTTTTATCTTTTTAATAAGTTTGATGAGTATTTTTTACTGTTTGGATGGCCAAAAGCTATTTATAACTATTGAAATATGAAACATAGCCATTAGAAATAATTCTATAAGTTTAAAATTCTATGGAACTAATCGTTAGACTTCGAGTTGATTCGGATAGGATTCAAGTTAACTCGAATATCCTTCGAGTCTGCTCGGCTAACAGTGAGTCCACTCGAGCTAATTTTTCTAAAAATATATCTTTTATCTTTTTTTGAGAGCTTCAACTTGGATAATTTAAGTCGACTCAAGCTATCTACGAGTCTACTTGAATCTTGTGAGTCCACTTAAATTTTTGATGTTGAAATTTTTTCTATCCTTTTTTCTGAAGTCAACTCGGATAACTCTTGAGTTGACTCAAAAGCATGCCGACTGAAACTATGACATACTAAAATTTTTTCTTTATTTTTCAACTCGAGTCCACTCGAATCAAACTTGAGTTGACTCAAATAATGGCTAACTGAAAATTTTTGAATATTTTTTGCTTGAGTGGCTTTTGATTTTCACTTTTGAGATCCTCTTCCATCTTGATTTTATGATCTTTCACAATATGTAGGCTTCCAGAAACTTTTGTTTGAATTTTATTTGAGCATATAGAATCATTCTTCTGATACTTTACAATCTTCTAGAAACATAAATTTTATGAAATTATTAGTTCTATTATATACTCAAATATTTATTATCTATCAAAATCAATCACCAGGTCAAAACAATTTTTTCATTTCCTTTTGCTTTTGTTTTGAGGTCCTTTGCAAGTCCTAGAGTTATGGCCCATTGTTGACAATTCTTGTGGATGTACTTCAATGTATTTAGATACTTTTTCAATGCTTCCATTGTGCATTGAAAAGGGAATGACATAAGTCCACAGTGGGACCACCCAAAGGGTCACAAATTCAAAAAAATACTAACAAGGGACCGTATAAGTCCGAAACTCATCTGTTATGCACATGCACAACAAAATAAGACTACAATACATATACATAGAGGGACCACAATCTCTTATCAATGGATCATGGAACAATTGGTATAAATACCATGCATAAGAGAAACCATTACAGAATATCAATAAACATTGCATGTACATAACAAAGATTAAAATATAATACCATAATCAAAAGTCAATGACCTTATACCATTATGCAAGGAAAATTAAAGAACATCCCTAAATCTATGGTTATGATATTTAATTTTAGGTCAGCTATTAAAAAGATAAATAAAAATATAATATTCACTAAAATCATGATTTTATAAAGAAAATTTTGAGAAAAGAGGTATTATTGGCCAAAGCAAAGGAGATGGTGCTTCACTGCCATGGTGGAGAGAATAGGATTCTTAAGAGGCTGCCACACTTGTGCACAGAGGAGGAGAGATTGTCAGAACCGAGCGAGGCTTGGGATGGTGGTCATTGCTAAAATTTTGCTGGAGAAAAGATGCTGGAAGCAATGGATGCAAAATGAACATCCTTAGGAATTGGAAGGATTACCATCGAAACCTATTTCAAATAAGAGAGGGATATTTCTATCCTTTATAATGGCAAGCTAATGGTACCAGCACTTAAGAGAACATCAGGGCTATATTAGAATATTTTGTTAAATAGAAGGATCCATTTGAAACATTTTAAAATATATGAGATATAAGTAAAATTAGACTAAAATTGAAAGAATATTTCTATAATTTTTTATAACTAATTATATTATATTATTACTAAAATATTATGATATTAGATTATGTTATTATAATATGATAATACTATAATAGATTGTATTTTATGTTTATAATATAATTATTATATTTGATAATGTAATATTATAATGCAATATAATATGGTGTATTATAATTTAATCTTATAATAGATTGTAATAACAAAGTGTATTATATTATTATAATACAATATTATATTTTTAATAAATATTATTACATCAAATATTTTTATAATAAAATAATACTACAATAGATTATACTATAGTTTATAATATATCATAATATTAATTTATTATTATATTTATAGTATAATAATATAATATTATATGTTTTAAGATATGATTATAAGTTTTGTAGGTAGGTATTTTGATCATCAAAAAAAATTTATTAAATCAAAATAGCTGCTCAACATTAGCTAAAAAGTACTTTTAGAGAGATGCTCCAAAATGGAGCTTTTTCTAAGTAGATCTTTTTAGATTTCTAATAAAGCCAAAATAATTTTTAATTTTTATCAAACATCACTGTACTATCTACAAGTATTTTTGAAGTACCAAAATGCACCTCCAAAAGCTTTTCCATATAAAGCTTTAGTTTTGAATCAACCCTTAACTGTTCTTTTTCCAAGCCAAGCTCGAGCTATTCAAATTACAAGACATCTTTGTTTATGAACTGACTACTTTACAAAGCATTTGGGTAAATATAAAGCAACGGTCTTAATCTGATCTTTGAGTTGTTAAGTTTGCTTTGTCAAGGATTCCCATACAACTGAGCTATTATGCTTCACTATGAAAGATACTACCTAGCAGCCTCCACTATGGGCCTCTATGTCTATGTGTGCCCAACGAGAAGTGTATCTATTTGTGAGTCCCTGAATGGTAGAAAAAAAGGATATTATAATACTCCATTCCTATATTAATCGATAATATTTTCATTTTAGAGCCCTCTTCCAAAATCAATTTGTCAATCTGTAAACAAGATACCATAGATATGTCCTTTCCATGTGACCTCAACTCAACAAAAGTGCAAAGATCCAACCCATTTTTTTGCACAAATATTAAAGCATCTGAGAAAAAGCTTTACATGATGTGCATGTGAGTATCGGACTCTTCCTCTTCTCCGATTTTGATTAGAAAAAGGGATCCTAGGGTAGCCAAATCCTAGGATCTTTGGTTTATAAAGGGTCTCTTCCCTCTCCTAACTACCTTGCCCCAAAATCCTATCCATTGCTAGCAAGATTCCTTTGATTTTTTTTGAATTTCTATTCATTGTTGATTCCTTGCCGAAGTTGAGGTAAGGGCTTTTGATCCTTCTTCTCCTCACTTTCATGGTGGATTGGAGCAATTAGTCATCAGATTTCATGATAGATGATCCTTATCCTGTTTTATTTTTTTCTTTTTTTCATCATGTCGATCATCGTTGGTGGACATAGGCTATGCTTGGATGACCGAGGGTTGATGTTGTTAAGGACTACTAGCATCAGGGGTCACAGTTGCCGTTGCCAAGGATTGTCGCTATGGAGAGAGGGGGTTGGTTGGCCTCAACTCTGTCCTCTCCCTACTTTTCTTTTTTAGTTCCTTCATCAAGTCAGCTGCCACTATCGGATGTGACCATGCTCTAGTTGCCAAGGGTCGAGGATGCCAGGAGGGTGTTGCCAACATGTGTCACTGCTGGGGGTGTGGCTGGCCCTAAGATCTCTTTCCTTTCCTATTTTTCCATTAAGAGAAAGAAGAAGAAAATGAGAGAGAGAGAGAAGAAAAAATATATATTTGATTCTCTCTTTTCTATCTCTTTTATTTTTCTCTGTCATCTACACTCTTTCTCTCTCTACAGTTTAAGGGACCAATGGTGAGTCTAGGAAATCACATAGATTTAGACTAGCCCTATGAGAGGTCTCAGATCGCATTGTGTGATCAAGATTTCGGACTAATGTCGTACAACCACTTATCTAAATTTTATAATTTTTTATTAAAATATTAATAATTTTTGATTGAAAAGATCCTGAATGTTTATAATTGATTTGATGGTCGGATGATTCTATAGGTGACCAGTTATCGAGACAAGATAGTGTTAAGTCGAATACTTTACCATCAGATTTATAAATTGAGGAGCAAGGCAATGTTCATCGTACTTGGGTTTGTCATCAATAGAGATAAGGATTCTATAACATATTCATCTATATGTTTATGAAAATTATATATTTGTGTATTTGCATGATGATTGCATATTTTATATATATTGGTACATATATTATGCACTGATAAATTGATGTTGAATAGTTTATAATTAAATGATACCTAATGATAGATATTATGAAAGGTAGGAAATTATGATTTATTATAATTGATGAGGTGTGGGCAGTGTCTAGGTTAGTCGATCATATATACAAGAAATGTCATGCATATATCGGATCAGCTTTGGGCTAGGGTGAGGTATTATTTTTGACCTGCCATATACTAGAGCATAACTGTGACTAATCTAATGTCAAAAATAATATTCGTTGGAGATTATGGAAAGCATATTTTTGATTAGAAAAGGATAGTGTTGGGCCTAGTTGGCCATATAAGAAATATGGTATATATACTGGATCAGCCCTGAGTTAGGGCGTAATGTTGTATTTGATTTACCATGGGCTGAAGCATGATTGTACTTAGTCCAATCTCAAAAAGTCAAACAATAATTTGCATAACTATAAGCATGAAAAAAGAAGAGCATGTGTATATTACTCGATCGTGTGTGAAATATGGCATATCAACCACAAGCTGAGATATTTTGACGTGCAATAGACTACAACATGATTGCGACTAGTCCAGTACCAAAATCAAATCAAGATGATAAACTGTATTTAATTGAAGGATATTCAAAATATTCGACATGTGTGAAACATGATATTTATGATGTCAGCTATGGGATAATTAAGATGTGGTTGTCGGCCATGGATGAAAATATGGTGTGTATTTGCTTGCCACAAGCTAGAGTATGGGCAGGTCTAGTACTAGAATAATAATATTATCTAGGTCAGAATTGTGTGAATTAGTTAATAATAAGTAATCTCATTGAATTATTATTGACTAGATTTATTGATTTATGATATTTGATGTGTTTAATAGAATTATGATGATATTATTCAACTATTAAATTGATGATGTATGAATCTTATTATTTTCTATTAGTTATATATATTGTTAAAAATATTTCATAGTCATGCTGGTGTGATCGTGGGGGATTCTTACTGGGTTGCAAAGCTCATAACCCTTCTTTTCTTTCTTAGAGTTATAAGGCACATAGTTTCAGATGGGTTTAATTTGGAGTTCAAGCAATGGAGTTATTTTATAGACCTTATATGATCTCTATGGTATCGTTCTAGAATTAATGCAGCTGTGTCACGTAGTCGACCTAGGTGGTAGGTTCGGGGCATGACAAAAGAAATATTATATCAAATAATGGCACTCCACAGCGCCACCAATGATGATTTAAAATTTTGGATAATAAAACTTTCTCCACCACACGAACTTCTATTCTTCACATTGCCACTGAATTAGTTTTGAGGAAACCGAGGAGTGGAGGTTCTTAAGAAAAGTGAACCAAATGAGTTACAGGAACTACAAATGTGGGACCTCAAATTTTCCCAGCTATCAAAGATTCCTCTGAATACCTAGCCTGCATGAAGTCTGAGGCATTTGTCATAGCTCTCATCACTATTATTAGTTGGCTTTCATCATTATTGTTATGACATAAAAAGGGTTTAAATAGTTCAAGGGTGGAAAATAAGGAGAGGTAACAATATCAAGTCATTTGAGATGTCTAAAAATGAAAATTCTAAATGGAATGAAAATCAGAACTTGTGCTATAATTTCAATCCTCCAAGTGATTCTCTCACACTTTATAGCTTGGCTAAAGTTTAAATGATCCTATTGATATCCTCTTGAGCGTTGAGAGTGAAATACAACCTTAAAAGTTTATACTAGTAAAGCATAGATTATCCAGTTCTTTTGAACAATTAGGATTCAAGATCCAAAGAAAAATTGAAGCTCATGATAAAAGTATGAAAACTAAAATATATAATAGAGATGCTCAATTGATATTCCTTTCTCACGTATTTAGACAGCAAAGTCCTAGGAAGAAATAGACTTAGAGACCATAGGATCTAGTTAAAAAAAAACTTGTAGGGGCTTTACTTCTTTTAGAGTCCCTCTTTATGTGCCCAATTTCAGTCATTTCTTTAGTATAATATTAGCATTTTGCAAATGCAAAACACGTGCAAGTATATAAGGATAAGAATTTTTATGTGAAAAATATTGTTATGTGAAGAATAGTATATATTGTATGTCAATTTACATTTTTAATTTATGAATCTTTTGCTTATAGAAGCTTAGTTATAATTTATAGAATTTCGATAAGTGAAACTTCTGATTAAAGAATATAAAGTGTATCAACCAATTCAATTTATGAATTTATTCCAACTATCAACAAATTTCTATGATTTTATGTGGAATGGGAATTGTGAATTTTCTACTTCTTGAGGTGTAATGATAGATTGTGAAGCTTGACTTGAAATAATTGAAGGAGAAATTTTGTGTTATGTATGGTGATCCTCCTTTAATATCCTAAATTTTATCTCTAACTTCCCATTATTTGTGAAATAAAATGTAAAAGTAAGTTATATATCTCTTCTTTTATTATTTGATACTTCAAGAGGGTTACTTAGAATGAAAGAAAAGATACATATTTCTATAGTGGGATTAGGGAAGAAATGTCCAATTAGTTTGAAATTTATGATGGGGCATGCTTAATAACTCTATGATTTTTAGTATTTTTTTGGAATTTTAAAAGGATAGAGCTTTTTCTCTCCTATTTGTTAGTGGGTTATTTAGTTGTACTTCATCTACTATAAAGAGATCAAGTGTTATATCTTAATAGAATATTTTCCAATATTCAATCGTTATTGTGATAGGATTTCTATAAACCCTATATATTAGCCCATTCTAAGGGTAATGAGAGAAAAATGAACATTACTCTCCTCTCTTATGCGATCTCTCTTAGTGTAATGGTAGCCCATCCATCATTCAGCCTAAGTTCAAGTGGTGATCAAGCATGCTCATCTTCTTGTATATATTGGTATACCTTCTAGGTTATCCTCCTAAAATTAATATTGAAAGATAGATCAACATAGAAAATAAATGATAATAGCGGCTCAATCATCGTCCAAATTTCAAGAAAGCAATGGAGATCATGAGATAATGTCTTCAAGATCGACGATGAACCACATGAGGAACTCAGCATACATAATTGTCCCTCAAACTTGAGCCTCAAGGATGAAAGGATGGTGATGGCACCACAAGGATTACATGAGAAGAAGCTAAAAGAAGAAAGAGACACCTATGTTTATGATCATCAGCCTCTAAGATCCTTAAATAGACTTTATTAGAGTCTTACTAAAATGCTCTAACTGTAACCATTGTTAACTTTATGAGATATAAAGTATGCACAAAATTGATAACCAACTCAACATATAATTAGCATAATTTTGATAATTTTTTGAATAAAATAATAATCTAACATCCAATAATCTTCTCTAAACAAAGTCTGATTATTGTCAATTGATTCAATTATATGAAAATATAAGAATTCAACAAGTATTTCTCCATAATTCTACCAACCTAATTCCATCCACTCAGTATGACATTTCAAGCATGTTATCATGCATACTTATGTTTAAAATTATTTATGCATTTAATCACATAATAGGTATATTAAATATCTATTTTTTAAACATGGCTCAAGACCATATAAATTGCATGATAATATCCCAAGTAGTTATAATATACCACAATTCTCAATATTTCAAGGATATAAACATGTCATAGAATGCAAAGACATATTTTTCTTGATTTTTCAAAAACTAATATACCTAATTATGAAAATTTCTTATCATGCATTATGTAATAGTATTATTGTTCCCTCATATTTTCATGATATTCTACATGAAATTAGAAAACTAAAAAGGAGAATCATCTTAATTGGAGTTCAAATGAATTTTATAGAACAAATATATAATAATTTAACAATAAATGATCCATAAGTGGTGCCACATATTTTAGGCGCTATATGGTGAATCCAATCACATTCAACCAACTCAAGTACTATAGTTTTTTTGTTAAGTTCTATTTCAATGCAGACCATATATATCACATGATGCCAAGCATGCTAAGTCATTGCTACATTGGTACTATCTTATCCCAATCATATCAATGCTGCCATTTCACAATCATATTTGATCTACTATATCACAACAATGTTATCACATTATACGGACACGTCAGTGCTATGTCATATACATGTCAGCATTAACTGTGCTAAATATTTAATCTAAAAATAAGGCATTGTTAATTTACTTTACAAAAGCTATCAATTAATTCATTCAATAGTTGTATTCTAGTTATCTAAAGCCTTATATTTAGTAATAAGAATAAAAGTAGTTACAATAAATCATTTTAGTCAATATCATTAGTTACATCATTAAATAAAGCTTTTTAAGATGAAAAAAATTAGTACCAAATTAATTTGGTCAACTTGCTAATTATGATTTATAATTTATCACTAAAATTGATGTCTTTAGTAATGATATTTTAAAATGATCACTATAGATATATCCCTTCAATGACAAACTTATAAAATGGTTATCAAAGGTTTGTGCTTTTAGTGATGATATATTATGTTATCATAATTCTGATATCAAAATTGATATTGCTCAAATTACTGATGATAATTTTATAATTCATCACTAAAATTTATATTTATAATGATAATTTTTTAATATAACCACTATATGTATGTATATGTATGTATATATATATATCTTTTAATGACAAGTTGATAAAGTGGTTGTCAAAACTCTGTATACTTTAGTGAGGATACAATATGTTGTCATAATATTTAGCTTTAAAATCAATATTAATTCATATACTAATGATGATTTTATGATTCATCACTAAAGATGCTTTAGTGATGATATTTAAAAAGTTACTATAGATATATACTGTTGATGACGAGCTTATAGAGTGGTTATTAAAATCTATATCTTTAGTACCGATATATTATGTTATCACTAAAATCTTATACATTAATGATGAAATAATGATATTATCAATAAGAGTGTCAACTATAATAAAATTTGAACAATACATAAGATCGATAATAAAATTAAGCCAACATGGTTAAAACATAATATGACAATAATATTTGTCAATCACTAAAACAAGGTGTGGACCTTGATTTCATGCGGATGTGATGTTAAAATTAAGCCAACCATCATAACATTTAGAGTATAAATTAGAAGGATAATCAGATGTACCTAATACCATATAATTTTAATTAGACATTTGATATTTTTTTCAAATAGGTTAAACTGCTGAAATTCATATGCCTTATCGAAATTCAATTTAATAAATTGATTATCTATTATATTTTACCTAAATTTTAATAGATTAAATATTTATTTACAATTTGATTGGATCTAATTTATTTAATGAATAAGTTATATGAGTTAATATAGTTTAACAATTAGAGAAAATAATTTCAATACAAAATTCACTCTTTATATTACAAACAATGCACCATAATTAGGTAATAGTCTCAGACCTAATTAAAAACTTATATGCAAACTGATTTAACCAAGAATTTAGATCATTGATCCAACCTAATTTATATCAAAATATATAAATAAATAAAATTATTTAAAATAATATATATATAATATAGAGTATAAAAATTATTTATATTAAATATCATTGCTTACTAATTGCAGCATGAATAAAAGAATCAGACTTATCTACTTTAAAGAACTTTAGAAAATATATGCAATGATAGAAATATGTTGAAATTATTAATATTTCAAATATTTAAATAAATATTTTAAATATTATAAATAATAGAATTAATTAATTAATTTTTTAAAAAAAAGATGATTAAATTTTATAAAAATATATATTTAAATTTTTAATAAGTATAATAAACTATAACTTTATACTACTCTATAAGATTTCTATCTGAATTGTATCAAATACTAGATACAAATCAGAACTCTATTCCATTATATTATTTTTAGCTCTAATTTATAATAATTTTTTTTCATTTGATTACTCATTATATCAACTTGTTGTGACCCACAAAATTTTTTCAAAAAAAAGGTTTAGTGATGATATTAAATTCTTATTAAAACTCATTTTTCATCATCATTTTTTCAACAAGCCATCATATTTGGGCTCTTTAATGATCTTTTTTATTCTTTATGATAAACAAATAATCACTAATGTTTGCCTTTAATGATCATTTGCATTTCATCACTGATGTCATAAAATATTTAAATCAGTAAAAATTTTAATGATGAAAGTAAAGATTTTATGACCAAATGTTTTGATGTTCAAAACCTGAATTTCATAGTGGCTTTCCTAGGGTATCTTTTGAAATTAATGTTGAAAGATAGGTTAACAGAATCAATAATAATAATGGCTTAATCATGGTCCAAACTCTAAAAAAGTAATAGAGATAAGACAATGTCATCAAGGTTGATGATGAACCACATGAAAACTTAGCATACACAATCATCCCTAAAACCTAAGCCTCAAAGATGGAACAAGGACTGTGAGATATAGAAGGAGATAGAAGAAGGGAGAGATGCTTATGTCTATGATCATTAGCCTTTAGGAGCCTTATATAGCCTTCGTTAGAGTCTTATTACAATGCTCTAAGTATAGCCATAATCAAGTTAAAGAGATATAAAGCAGGCACGAAATTAATAACCAACATAACATACAATGAGCATAATTTTGCAACAATTTCTTAAATCAAACTCCTTGTTCTTTCTGATCCTTTTGCTCTTTGTCCTCATCTACTCTTCGGTGTGTCACTGTGCATGATGATGTGTGGGAGTCTTAATGGCAAGCCACCATATACTGGACTTTGCTAGTGAGTGACATATAGGGACCACAAGAATACCCTAATGGCAAGTCACTATGTCTATTTATGGCCACACATATAGTTATTTATTTGATCCTATCTTAAAATTGCATGGAATGGATCAAAGAAAAGCAAAGATTCTGATAGCCACAACATGCACATATTCTTCATGGTTATCGAATCAATCTTCATGGTTGTTGAAACTCCTTCAAAGTCCCTTCTGATGATACTAATATCAAGACTTCACCTTAAGTGTTGCACGAGACTTAGATATGGGCAAGATAGCGACGATTACTCTGTTGTGTTAATCCATAACACATTCAACTGCCAAATTTAGCCTTTATAATTTTCTCATTTTTTGGCCAAATCTGGCATGTGACGGGTAATCTATATATCAATAACAATCATACATCATCTAGTACCTTTGTTGAGAGAAAAATGATTTGAAAAAATAGCATAAAAACTGTGTTTCGATTTTTTTCTCTCAAACAATATGTTAGACTTGGCTAAAAATTTTCAGACTTAATCCTACCCCAATAGTCTATCTAATATAAAAAATAAATCTTAATATGAAATATGTAAAAAGTTGCCTTGAAAGATCCTCAAGGTCTCAATAAATTGAGGATTTTTGAAGTACATTCATCATCCATAAAATTTTTAGAAGCATGAAAACTAGCCCAAAGGCTTTAATATTAATGATAAAAATCAAATCTTCAACAAGAAGGAAGATCAATAATATACTTTTTAGAAAGTAAGATTTTTTTAGATTAGGATGACATGACTTGAGTTTCTTATTTAGTTCTTCAACATATTTTCCATCTGTGTAGCACCAATTTACTGATAAAAATTTATTTATAATTAAAATAAGAATTCTTTCTCACCACATAAAAGGCTATTGGTTCCGGTGTAATATTAAGAGATAGGAGGGAGGAGAGGATGTTATTTTGATTATCTCTCTCACTTTCGATCTCCTCCTATTATTATAGAGGTGGTTGAGATTGTTTTTGAGAGTTGTGATTTTATGATCATATCATGACTCTCATTTGAACTCTTTTGAACCAAACATAGGCATGTTCTCATAAGCATCCGACCTTAATTCTAATATTTTTCAATACATGAATCAGTGTGCCAACATCGAGTGAGTATCCTCCTAGCCAGTTAATGACTGCATGGATGAATTTTTTTTGACTTGATCCTAGTATTGTTTATAAAGCCATAACCTAACAAAGATCACTATGGTGACAATTTGTTATGATAATGCGATATATAAAATAAACACCAATAATAGAGATTTGAAATCACATTTAGACTTATGATGGATTGCTCAAAAAAATTATTTTCAAGTGCATGCATCATCAGTGATTAGTCTAGTTAGCTAGGCCTTAATCATAGTCATATTGATAAAGTCTATTATCAAAATATAATTTAATATTTCAAAATCACTTATATCACAAGTTTTCATTGCATAAATATTTCATAAATCCTTCAAGGTCTTTAAGTTCTTGAAGAATGTTCTATGACTATAAAAAGTTGAGTGTAACAAGCTTGGCTCATTTAGTATTCTTACCTAATCTAAGTTATAAAAATATCATGTTTATAAAGAATACAATAAAATACAGTATTTAGTTTAAGAATGTAGGTTTTAAGTGATAATTATATAGAAAATCAAGTTTATAAAGAAATATAGCTATTTATACTACATTGTAGCTAATGATGGCACTCGAAGGACTTGTATCCATTCAACTACATGGTAAGTCTAAGGTAAGATAGTGATGAGGAGCTTGAGTCAAACTTCTTGAACTATGGAGATAAATCAGAGGCCAAAGCTTCACACTACATAGAAAACAAACTGAATAAAATTAAAGATGACTTAGCACAGGATAGGCCAAGTAAGAATAGCATTGGCTAGGATAAGTTCAACTATTTAAGAAAACCAAATGGAGATTAGTTGTAACAAGTTTGAGACTAATAAGATGTGATGATTTTTGGGAGCCCCTATCGATCAGGTAAATAATATGAGATCTAATAGTTACTAGAATGTGGAGAGTGGAGAATGATTAGTGCTAGTTGCTAGAACTATTAGAGAAGTGGAGGTTGGATATGGACAACTGTCAAGAGTAATGAGCAGTTACCAAACTATTTACCATATTATGTGTAAATAGTGGAATGTAACCTATAGAATGAATCCCTAGGCCAATAATTAACTATTATTATCTTTATCTTTATCTTTAGTGTATCATTGTAGTTATCTTTAGTTTTGCTAATATAATTTTGTCACAACCAAGGACCTCACCCAAATTGGCTAGTTGAAAGGTATATATTATTTGGTTCTTTAGTCCTGTGCAAGTATCTAAAATCTTCCTGATGAATAATAGATATGGGACTAAATATAAGCCTACATGGGTTTTGATAGTATGTTACTATTTAAACTTGATAAGTTATCAAAACTAAACACAATTGAGGTGTGATCATTTTTTTGAGTTTTGCCCAAATTAGTTAGATAAATCAAGCTAGAAGCTTTATTGATATTTACTTGTGATTAAGGTTTATATCTAAACCTCTCAATTTTGTAGCTTGAGCCAATTTTGGCTATTTCTGTATTATTAATCTTGTTGATTTTTCTTGCATATTAGTCCTTCTAATCTTTATATTTTCCTATCAATCTAGCTCTTCAAACTTTATATTCACATATTAATCCCTATAATCTGCTCTATTATGTATTGGTTTGTTTGCTAGTATTTCTTAAATAAATCATGGTTAAAGGTTATTATAATTAGAAAAAGGTTTAAAATCCTTGAAATAAGCAATGAGAGAGATTGAGGATAGAATTTTCTAATTAATTATCCCTCTTTCTTATTTTAGTCTGCCCCACTATTCTCATCCTTCCCTAACCCTCTCCCTATCCCTCTCTCTATCTCTCTCACTTCAACATGCCCGACCTCCTTGCATTCTTCATCTTCTCCTCCCTTATCACTCTCTCTCTCTCTCACATACACATACATGTACACACCTTTTAGCTTGCTTAGTCTTATTTCATCCCTCCTTTCTAATATGCCTTCTTTCTCTCACCTTCACCTAACCTACTATCTCACATACTTTCTTTTCTCCTTTCTGCTCTCTTTCTTTTACATTTGAGCTTGCCCCACTACTTCTCACCTTCCCCTTTTATCTCCTCTCGAAGCCTACCCACTATCTTTATTTTTCCTCTTTTCTCCCTTCTTTTTCTTCCTTTCTATCATTCTTATTCTTTAATGTAGGATAGAAATGCTCAACGTTATGATTACTGCATTCTAAAATCTTTTGCATGAGTTTATATGATCAATGGTTTCATATAAAAGGAACAAAGCTACTAATGATGAAAAGAAATATGGATGCACTGAAAGTTAAGCTAGAATAAGACTAGACATCAAGTCTATGCCTTTACTATTACAAAGCCTCCAGATGACCCTAGGACCACTTTTAGGTAAGTAGGGTCATGAAGTGATTCTTGGTTCACAAGAGTCCAAAAAGTTTGCAAAATAGATCAATTATCTTTTATGTTAGTAGTGTTAGAATTTTTTTTCTAATATTTTAGTCATTATTGCTTTTAGAAAACTAATTAAAGGTTAATCAACTCATCTAAATAAGATTTTTGTTCTAAAAGACTTCTTCATAAGTTAGTTGAGTTTGAGTTGAATTCTAAGAGTTCTGGAGTTTCTTTTAATATATAGATCCGAGAATCTATAAATACCATCCGTATATATATATATATAT
>KE504975.1:134148-145993 GCA_000441515.1 Elaeis oleifera
CCTCTCTCTCTCTCTCTCTCTCTCTCTCTCTCTCTGTGTGTGTGTGTGTTTGTATGTGGTGGATGTTGTTACTTAAATACTATCCTAAGATAAGATATATGAGGTTAGGCATGGAAGAAGATCGAAAGAAAGAGAGCACATAAAGTATGACGAGCCATGCATGTAAAAGAATAGAGGATACCGGTGAACTGTTTAGTTAGTTCTAATCCTTTTGCATGCTTATTCTTTTACTTTCTAATTTAGGAAAGCATGATTTGACTAGTGCAAAATTTGCAAGCTGTCAACATGTAGAGAGTCTTTTGTCCATGCTTCAGAAAACTATTTAGTTTCCTGCACTGATGGATATTTAAGTGTTGATTGTGTTAACTCGCAATGGATTGTGAATATTGTTTGAAAGTGCTTTAAAAATGATAATTAGTAGTAACATCGGATACTCAAGCTTCAAATCATGTGTGTTAATGATAGGTTTTATTTCAAGGAAATATGTTATGCCCCATACCGTATTCAATCATCCTCAGATTCAACAAATTAAAATTCCTTGTTCTTTACCTATATCAGACCCAAAAAAAATTAAAAAAAGCATAAAGATTTGTGGTAATTAGATAAATCGAGTGGGAAGTGCATGCAAATCATAATTGAAACTGATGATAATAAGCCAGAACAATTTGGAGAATAACTACTTTAGAATTTGTTTTAATTATGAGAAAACCGTGCTCATTGTTTTAAATGTCTGATATAGGAAATGCCGATATAGCTATCTTTACTATTATATTTGTACAAGCTTACACAATAAATAATGTACCTATGAAACCTATGCAACAAAGCCTATGAAAGGCAATTCATTATATTAATAACAAAAAAAAAAAAAAGACAATTCGCTGCTTTAGAATTTTATTTTTAATGATTAGAAAACCGTGCTCATTGTTTTAAATGTCTAATCTAAGAAAGGCCGACATAGCTATCTTTAGTATCATATTTGTACCCACTCACACAATAAATAACGTACCAATGAAACCTAGCTATGCAACAAAGTCTATAAAAGGCAATACATTACATTCCTAACAAAATATAGGCAATACATTATGTAGTTCTTTCAATATCGAAGAAAGTTTAGCATAACATATAAAATTTCTAGAACCCCACTCCATATTTTATAAGGCTATATATATGTATGTATGTATGTATGTGCGTGTACATATATTGTGTTTGTCCTGCGGTCATGCTTCTCATACCGTTCCAACGGACGTAGAGGGACGACTAATGTGAGGACAAAACGGTCCGTTTCCTTGGGGCAAGTGCCAGGCGAGCCGTGAGCTGAGTTGCCGTCCACGGCGTCGACGCCGAGTCAGAACAATCAGATAATGGTTTATTTTATGGTGAACGAGAGAGAGAGAGAGAGAGAGCTTTGACCAAGAATCGACAGTCTAAACTGTTGGATACCAGCGACAGTCATGATTCAGTTCCAGGGTCTCTTTTCTAATTTATGTTCCACAAGATACTAAAACCAATACAATGCACCTTTTAACTACTGTTATTCTTATAAAAACAAAAAAAAAAAAACCAACTGTTTTGCTTCTTCCTCTTGCAATCTATACCATAAGAATCGCCGCTTCTTCCGGCAATCAGTACTACTCCTTTCCTTTTCTTATTTATATATAAACCACGAAAACAGTAACTAAGAAAGAGATGGGAGAAAAGATCCAGGCTCCGACACAATTCTTATTCAGATAATCTAAGTCAGTCCCATTTTAATCTCTCTCTTTCTCTCTCCCTCCCCCTCCTCCCCCACTCTCTCTATTAATTTTGCAATGGGAGCAGAATGGCCTAGGCCTATCTGCAGCTGCACTTTTTGAGCTATGAGGACAGAAGTTAGCAGTGAAGGGTCCATCCATCCCTAAGGGTGATGATGCAGAAAGCTGGAGCAATTAGAAACGGTCTAGGCATGCATTCCAACTCAACACCCCGACCCATATGTGGGAACAAAAATTCTCTTGATATGCTAACGGGAGTCCTACCACTAATAGAGCCTGTCAACTGTGTGACTACAAAAAAAAAATGAAGCATCTCCATATAGTCTATCCATGGATTTTCTGCTTCACAAAACTGTTTGTCCTTTTTGATCCATCCATGAACTATGGTACCTTATTTCTCCTCTAGAAGTCATTTTCTCCCTCTCTCTCTTCATCATTATATAGTCCATGACTGTATGATTCATACTTGACAAATACGTTATATAGCGATCAAATATATACCAAATAAATTGAGATAGTTTTCAGAATATGGTGTACGTATTAGTAAACCATACATGATCAGAATGATATATATTTAGTAGGCTAGTCATCTAATAACCCAATACGTATTTTAAATTAATTGATACATAATTTTTATAATATTATATTTATTGATATATGATGTATAACTATGTAATACATATAATACATATCTTCAAATAAATTAGTATATAATTTTAAAATATATTATTCATGGGTATTTAATCTATGGTCATGTGATATATATTTAAAATGATAAATTTTGGAGAGGAAAAAAGAATCTCTTATGGAAGGATAGCGAGGGATGGATGGCTTCTCAAGGAGGGGAAGAGCCATGGGATGAACAGATTTTTTTTTAAAAAGAAATTAATTTAGGAAGTCATGAGATTGGATCGACTCCGGTAGCAGGAGTCCCATCCCAGAGTAAATTTTTGTTCCGCATACAATATCGTGCGTGCGTTAACATGTCTTATAAATGTGAAGGTTGAAGCCAGCGAAGCAGACCAACGCTGCCTCCCTTTTCTTTGCCTGAAAACCTCTCCCTTATTATATACAAAGAGAGAGAGCTCTTCCATCGGAAATCGACCGGTCCTTCTTGTCGTGGGCGCCACCACCTCCCCCTCCTTTCCCTCCCTGCTCCCTCCCCACATATATACTATTCTCCCTCTCTTCCTCTCCCTTTTCTCTCTCTACCTCCCTCCCTTTCTTTTTCCCTGTTCCTTCCTCCATTCCTCTCTGGCCTGTAATGATTTCTGTGCTGCTGCTATCACTATCTGAGAATCCAAAGGGAAGCTCGGAAATCTTTTCTTCTATATGAGAATATAGAGATCAGAGAGAGAGAGAGAGAGAGAAAGAGAGGGACATATAATCTTTGAGCCATTCCTCCTATATTCTCTCTTCTCTTTGTTGGTGTCTTGTTGTGATGGCGGCGCAGCCACGGCACTTCCATATGGGTGGCGGCAACGGCAATGCCGGTGGCAGCGACACCACCTACACCAAGATCTTCGTGGGAGGCCTCGCCTGGGAGACCCAGCGCGACACCATGCGCCGCTACTTCGAGCAGTTTGGCGAGATCCTCGAGGCCGTCGTCATCACCGATAAGAACACCGGCCGTTCCAAGGGCTACGGCTTCGTATGCATTGCTTTAAAAAAAAAAACAAAAAAAAAACAAAAACT
Organism: Elaeis oleifera; assembly: GCA_000441515.1. Taxonomy (NCBI): domain Eukaryota; kingdom Viridiplantae; phylum Streptophyta; class Magnoliopsida; order Arecales; family Arecaceae; genus Elaeis; species Elaeis oleifera. The sequence goes on from KE504975.1 coordinate 137,595, forward strand.
CAACCATGCACTCTTCTTCTTCCTCCTCCTCTGATCGTCTATAATCTTTTGTATCAGGTAACTTTTAAGGATCCCGATTCAGCAATGAGAGCATGCCAGGATCCGTCGCCGGTGATCGACGGACGGCGAGCTAATTGCAACCTCGCATCGCTCGGCGCTTCTCACCGGACCCGGCCGCCGACACCACGACACGGTTTATATATATCTTGACAGTCTTACTCCATCTATATATTTACATATCTTGCAAATTCAAAGGAAGGCTAATGGTTTATGTTCTAAGTGCAGGGATGGCAGGGAGGTTGAGACCCCCCCTGGCTGGACCCAGCATTGCTGCTTCCACATATCATGGATCAGCTGCCACCACCTCTTACTTCCATCAACCTGCCCAATATTCCTATCCTTACTCTGTTTATGGGTAAAGAAATGTAGCCTTTTCTTATAAACTCAAAGCTCTTTTCTTATGAAATCCTTCTTCCTCAGTTCGTTGCTCTCTTTTTCTATCAGATACTCTGGAGGATACTCCCAAGAAACATGTATCCAATGGTTAGTATTCTGAGAAGAACCTGAACAAAACTAGAATAATATTCATGACAATGCTTAATTTGATGGCATTGTTGCAGAGCTACTACAGTTTATATGGTGGAAGTGGAGGTGGAGGGCAGCACCACCAGTTTTCTCCATACTATGCGGCTGCCGGACCGGGGTTTTCCAAAATTTCTACCCCTACTATGCCCAATTTTCGCAGGATATCCAGGCGCAGAGCGGATATGGGCTGCATTATCCACAGATGCTGCAATATCCTTACGTGCCACAGCAATACAGGGCTGGGATTCTCTCCATGCCTCCCTCCATCGTGCCCACCACCGGTAACATTTCTCGCCTGAGGCCCAAATAACATGCCGTGGTTTCTCTCTAATGGTGGCACTGAAGTCAGTAACAGTGCTGGTTTGATTCAACAGGAGTGACTGCCACAGCAACTGTCGGTTCCAGCTCTTTACAGCAGCCGCCCGGAAGCACCTCGGTGCAGAAGCCATCATCTTAATTCTTGCATCTGATATTAGGATTCACGCATTCTTCCATCCAAATTACTAACACTGTCGCATTGATAGAAGAGAAAAAAAAGGAGGAATCGTATATTTGGTCGTATGAAGGGGTGAAGGAAGATTTGGGATTTCCTTGTACCCCTCATTCCTCTCTGATTTCAAAGAGGATAACTGATTCATCAGCTCATTGATCGAACAAGCGATCGGGATGCATCGCTTGCTTCGCTAACTGTCTTCAACCTCACCATGGTCTGTTCTTCACCATCATCATCATACATTGTTGCATTGCTTATTTATCATTGCTGTTCAATTAGACTTAGATGGATAGGTGTCTTCTATTGGCATGGAGGCTTTAGAATATTTGTTGGTGCATCGACCGGAGGCTGGAACGAATATTTAGCCATCTTTCCAGCTTCGACATCAAGCTGACAATTTAGAGAAAGCGATCGGTGTGTGTGCAACACCAATCTCTCATCTTTATCATGCTAGCAGCTCATCATGGTTCAGAGAGACAATTTTAAGTCTTGAAGCTGATCCATTGGAAGATAGCAGCAGAGGCCGCCGGGATGGCTCTGCTGACTGACTTGTAATAATCTTCTTCCTTCTGTTTACTGTTTCTTATTGTTATAAAGTTATAAATTAATGCAGGATTAGTTAGATTAATGGGATTCATGATTCCTTCCAACTCTTCCATCTTTTATACCTCTCTCTGCTTTCTTGTTACTGTGCAACTGTATCATCTGGTGTTGCTTTTTCTCCTCTCTTTTCCCATTTCCTCTATAAAGAAACTGTGAGGTGGAATCCAAGGGAGCAATGCCAGTGGCGTGGTGTGGTGGTATGAGAGTGGAGGGGAGGTTTTGTGGGAGGCATCCGAAGTAGCTTTAGCTGTTGCAATGAGAGCTCCAACTAGGCGTACTCAGCTCACATGCTAGCCAAGGAAAGCGAGCCTTTTCTTTGTATATAATCTTTAGGCATGCAGCGAATGAGAAAGGCGGCATGTGAGAGAACGTGGGTTGGACGGAAGGGTATTGACCACTGCACTGAGTTGACTGGAATTGTTGTTCTGAAGAAGGTGATGATGTATGCCTTGGAGAGTGACCGGTTCCAATTCCAAGTAGCAGACGCATGAAAACAGTATTAGATACATGTAATGGTTGAGACAAATCACACCATTTGATTCCCAATTACAATCTCATGTGAGACAGATCATAGAGTTGTTTCTGATGAAGCTAAGTAGCAGGTAGAATCACAAATCCGCAATAGCTCTGCTTCTAGAAGTTCATTGACATAAAGTAATCACAGTTTGAAACACTTCTCCAACAGGTTAGAAGTTCTTGCTTGCACTCTGGAGTCACCCCTAATTCAATACCCAATTAAATAAGCATTTATGAAAAGATTTAATCTATACAAGCAAAAGAAATATGTTCTGGACATGTGATAATCACCTAGGTCCAAACCCAAATTGTTGAAGATGCTCCATTACTCTATCCAAGTCTTGATCTGAAACCTTTAATTGCTAAGGAAGTGGTGTGACCATCAGAAAAAGCCACAATTTGCTATTTTTTATAGTTTAAGAGTTATGTAAAAGTTGTTTCATGTGTATGTTAATGAGATTTTAGTTTTGCACATAATGTAATCATTGATCTTATCCATGATTGCTACCAGTTGCACTCAGTGCTGCTGATGATGGGCCATGCAGGTCATCACCAATGGTACTGTCCAGTATACTTTTGAATGAAGGTCTTCTGAAATTGCTTCGAGTTCTTTGATTCTTAACTTTGCTTGTAACACAACCATTAATTGCCCTCATCCACAAATTATTACCATTTGAACTCGAAGCTGTAGCCGCTAGCCCATGCAGGCCATCCAACTTGGAAGTAATCTTACGTTCGATTTCACCAAGTTGTAGGAAATGAGCAAGGCCTAAGTGGAGATCATGATTAAAAAAGAATAGGTACCATCAAATCATGAATTTGAAGATCTCTTGCTTATGCATTTAGTGGTTGCCAATGCATCACTTAAATGATCATTCATTTACAAACTCCAAATCCAGTGAGAATGTAATGGAACCGAATGAGTTTGTAGTACTTTTCTCCCATGATCTTCCATTTTGGGAAAGATCACGCAAACTTAAAGCATTTCGAAATCTTTTTTTGTTTAACAATTAAGCTTGTTATCCAAGCAAATTCTAGCAAAATATCAAAGACATATAGCAAGTAGATGTTCAAATATTTTCTTTTCTTTCTCTCTTCTTCTTCTTCGACCTATGATCTCATCTAAAAAAACTAATCAAAAAGAATTAATTGGTTTCATTGACTTTGTATAAATATTCAAAATCTTCTTAGTTAACTATGATCAAACATATGCCCATACTGCTCCTCAATCCTTACATTCTTCCCATTTAAAATCTGGCATCTTTGCTAATTGAGTATCTAAATTTCGTTAACTTCAACTACAAACACCATGACCAGTTAGTGGTTGGCCCCAAAAGGTCAATGTCCCTAGTAACAAATGGGCAATGGGCCTATTTTTCTCTGATGCGATTTCCATCACACCCCAAACCTACCACACATATGTCATATGACATAGCAGCATATCCCATAGAGCATGGCCCCATGAAATATACAAGCCCTTGCACCTGTCATTGGATTAGAGTTCTAGTTGAATTTTTTAGGCTGCATTTGCTATCTTTGAGATTTTGAAAGCTAGATACAAACCCACACCGCCGCCCCCTCCCCCACCCCCACACAACAAACACACACACACACACTCAATAGTACATTTAGAGTGAGATAATATGTATAAGAAAACAAATTCTTTGTACAAGTATCAAAATACTATCCGAAACATAGTCGGATAAAAAAATTTTTTGAGTTTCAAAATAAATAGCAAAATCTAACATTCCATAATACAAAAAACAATCAATCATTTTTAAATCATATGTAACCCATGATTGGAAACTGATAATGCTACATCAATTTCTGGTTTATATGGGGCAACAATAAGATCATATTTCGAACTCGTGATAGAGCAATAATAGTATCACATTTTTCAGCCTGTGATGAGATAATGATAATGTCATCTTTCTAGCTTATAATGGGCAGTGATAAGGTCATATTTCCAACCTATAACAAGGCATCAATAGCACACTCTAGTTAACAAGATCCTACCAAAGTCATATATTTAATTAATCAAGTATTCAAATTCATATTAGAAAATAATCATAATCATTTATCAAGTTTTACATGATAGAATTAGGGTTCAATAAAGAACACCAATTCTAATTAGAGTAGTCATAATTTATTCCTCCAAAAGTTCGAATCACAAATACCCATCAATACTATTTTTAAGTCATTACAAGGACAAATCTAGAATAAAAGTCTAACAATCAAATAATTTTAATAACTTAGTAAAATCATCAAGATTATTTGGGAAGGATAGTTAGCTCCATATGCCTAACCAAATAAGGATAGTTACCATCAACTTCTTTGGCATCTCAAAAATAACCTAAAATAAGGTAATTTAGAGCTAAGACACTAATGAGGCTGACCCATCTTGCTTTATTATGATTATTGCACACCATCGAATAAGATGAGACATGCTAGATTTGAAACCCAATTTGGTCTCTGAGTCTCATTATTGTTCATCATCCATAATCTTTTTCCAAATATCTCTTAAGTTCTCACCAAATTTAGGCTTAGTCTTATCGAGCAGATGAATCAGAACCTTGGCATACGAATTGGCTCACGGGGCTATCATAAGAATTCTAGTGCTGGTATTATGGACCAGACCCAAACTCAACTTGCATTAGGGTTCCAATGTAGCCAGCTTCTTAAGGCTAACGTTAGGTAGCTGACCACACTTCTAGAAATCCTAAGGTAGCATGCCCATGTCTAGTGTTCCCTAAGTGGCTGCCAGATACTAGGTCTAATCCAAGTGTCCCACCAACACCTAGGGTTTTCTAGGTTGGCATCAAAGGCCTAGGTTTTCCATCCTAGGATTGGGCCTTCTATTATAAATAAGACAACATGGGTGCAGAATTTGAGGGTTACAGAGAAGATGGGGAGAGCCATAATTAGTGGTGCCTTGGTAGCGAACAAAATCTTCAGCACACTATTCAAACAAGGGCCAAGAATAAGGAGGAGACTATTGAGTAATTTTTGGAGGGTCAAGGTAAAGAGCCTTCAATGTTTTAGAGGTTATGTATGTGCTTGGCAGCTTGCAAGAGGACGTTTCTACACAGTTGCAAGCTCATCATTGATTTAGATGGTGGTTAATCTGAGTACCTTAGGATGTACCACATGAAATAATAAATGTACCACATGGCATGGGCTATGATTGAATCTGAGTACATTAGGATATCTGGACTTGTTCATGACTGACCTGCTAGTAGATATTGGATCAGTTGCAAAGCATGGATGGACATTCATTTTATATAGGCAAACAATAATAAAATTTACATAATCTACTAGAATTTGCTTTAATATTTTGACTATGTACTTTATCAAGTTCCAATTGTTCTTCCTGTGCAAGGCCCGGTTAAAATCTTTGTGAGCATGTTCTAGATGCTAATCACAAATTTTATGAGCCATATCTATACTAATTTTAGGTTGCTTTGAAATGGAAAAAAAAAAAAATGACTATAATGTTTGAAGCTATAAAACCTACAATAAACATAACTTTATTGAGAAGATGGAGGGTGTGGCTAAGATAGACTCTGGTGCAACTTAGTGGGTGCTAAAGACAATACTTCCATGCGGGCAAGGCATACCTTTAGCCCAAAACCCAAGTGTGGAACAATATCGAACAACAGCTTTAAGAGCTTCACTAGTTATATTAAGGAAGTTAAGAACAAATCTATCATCCAAAGAGAGAGTGGATGCAGAAGTATCAAAAATCAATCTATCTTAATTAACGACCAAATGAAGCTTGAGAAGGAAAAGCTTGATGCAATGCAGTGCCGGGTGACTTAGGGAGTGCTTGATAGGTTAATCACTTAAGTAGGAAGATATGCGGTAGACTTGAAAGAAAGATATAATAACCTAAGATTTCATCCAAAATGGTCGGCTAGAAGGTAGTATTTAGGTTCCTTGGTCTTGCATAAATATTTAAAATCTACCTAGTGCATAGCTAATGTGGGTTTTAATACATATCCATATGAATTCGCATATATTCTCTTTGTTCAAGTCTTGACATTCTAGTCAGACTGATGGTCCATATCTATTCAAATCTAATCACAAGCACCATAATTAGATTGTGATCAATTTTAATAAACCCGTACTATAGTATCTCTCTTAGAATATAGGCCTATCGGTCAGATCCACTCGGATATTATTTATAATAATATAGGACCTCATCTCCAAAAATTAATCAAAAGATATTATTTAATTTCATCGTGTATTAGTACTTAAGATTTGTCCTATGTATAGCTGGCTTATGCCCACATAGATACTCACAAAAGGGGCTGTGGATGCAACAAATGAGATCTAATTGGATATCATGCATCCATGCCATGGCATCATTCTTTTCTGTCAAAAATCAGCCTAAAAGCATTTACGGCCGTATGCCACCTCAGGAAGACTTTCATGTGGACTTGTAAGCCTATTAGCCACCTAGTTCTTAGCATGCTAGGATGAGCTCCTACATAATTTGAGCTAGGCAAAGCCCCACAAGTAGAAGGACCTTTAGGATAAGAAGTGTAGAGAAGGGTGGAGGATGAATTGCAAAACCCTTATAAAGTTAGAAGAAGTGGTAATTCTCCAAGAAGCAACAATTACCAAGAGTGGGACCACAATGCCTGGAAATGCAAAGGGCCTACAGACCCCAAGCATCCAGAGAAGGTTGTTTAAACCAAGAAAAGGTAAGCTTCATCCAAGAAAGCAATTCCTGCATTGCAAAAAGAGAAGCAAAGCAAGAAAGGCCAAGGTTTCCCTTGCTAATCTATGCCTGCAGCCCAAAAAGTGAAGCAAAGTAAGCAAGTGCAGGGTTCATCACAGCAAACAGTGACTACAGCCCAATAATACAAGGATAATTGGGCATCAAGGGGATAATACAATCCAGTAAGTCCACTGCAAGCGAAAGGAAGAAATTTCCTATATAACCCTCATGTATCCACTCTAATTTTTGGTGTCAAGCCCACCTAACTTCTTCACCGACCTAAGGCTGCCTACTGGCACAAGTTCCATGGCATCTCAGGTGACAAAGCCAAGAGCAGTAGCACTGTTGGTGTGCCTTCAAAACCAGTCCCCAGGACCACTACACCTCAAGTGACAAGGACACAGGGATCATCAGCTGCAAGCATGGCTTCAAATCCGAGAGGACTGAGCACTGCATCCTAAGTCAGGGCTTTGATACCTTTCAAAATGATGGCTCTCAATTTGAATGCATCAATTATGTTTATATTAATCTAGGAAATAAGTACATAGTAGCAGGTAGTAGTAAGTTTGTTGCTTGAAGCAGGTTTTTTGTACACAGCTGGACATATATAGGCTTCCAACCAGGGGAAGAGTGCCTCCCCAATTCCTCCTATCTATGGGGTTGGACAAGCCAATTTCATGTGGAGGGCTGTGACCACTCCACTCAATTGCAAATCATCAAGTGCTAAAAGGGATGCATTATAGATGAGTATTGCCACCCCTTTTGAACAACCTCCTGAAAAGCATTGTGGGTAGCAACATAGGTATTAGACAATTGAATTTTGGAATTGGTGAAAGATGTGAAGCATTTTGAGAATTACAATTAGGAATTGGTGTAAAATTGTAAATGTCTTGGTGTTTCTATTTAGGAATTGGTAAAAACTTTGTAGGAATTTGTGTATGTTGTGTGAAGAAATTGGTGTATGCTAGGAAACATTTTTGGGATTTACCTCGGGCTTCTTTTAGAGTCAATATATCTTCTTATGCATTATTATTTTTCTACGAGAGATGAATCAAATTATGTGATTTTTATGAATGGCTTTTAGGTGCTACTGAGTTGATTGCTATGCTATCAGATAGCTATCTCTGCATTATGAAAGTCTTCAATTCTCTAAAACTAGTTCTAAGCATCCAGTGAATGGAGGCAACAAAGCTATCCTTCACTGGCCAGCTTCATGTTCAGGATTGGTTTCATTGGTTTTACTTTCATTGATGTCATTAAGTGAAATATTAATAGATGCCAGCCAAACATTACTTAGGTGAACTTCTATGCCAACCCTCTACAGACCTGTACCAACTAGTGTTCAGGTAAGTTTGTCATATCTCTTTGCAAAGAATATGTTCAGCATGCATACAATTTATATATGTTTGAAATAGAAGTTTTATCAAGTTTATGGCAGTTATGGATGATCATTCATCTATATATATATATATATATATA
>KE504975.1:158407-174141 GCA_000441515.1 Elaeis oleifera
TCATATTCATCCCAATCTTTTTCTGGCTTGGGATGCAACATTTCATTTATTTCAATTATGGGTGTATGTGGTCCTCTGGTTATGACTCCCTACATATCATAATCTAGAGCTTATATGAAAATTCTCATTCTTGCTTTTTAAAAAGTGTAATTAGTGCCATTGAAGAATGATGGTCTCAATGTAGATTGACCTTCGACAAATGAAGAACTAATTGAGGTTGCCATGATCTTTTACTCTAGACTGCTAGATCAACAATAAATAATAGAGCATTTGCTCTTATACTAATTATTGCATAAACCTAGGGGGGTGAATTGGATTCTTTAAAATTTAACTAAATCAAAGTCTAAGCAAATATGTGCTTCAATTTAGGTTTAACATAAGTGATTGTGAGGTGCTTGGTATGTGCAATACTAGATTTAAGATATGAGAGAAGCAATGCAATAACTAAAAGTCTAAAATAGTATAAAGCAAGAATTAAAAGTAAGCAAAGCAAAGAAGAAAGGGCACAATACAAACACAAAAAAATTATAGTGATTCGGTGCAACCCCACACCTACGTCCACTTCTCAAGATCTTCTTAAAAATTTTACTATAATTAGCCCGATTATAGCATGTTTGTTTTATCCGAGATCATAAATAAATTCAATTGATTTTTCAAGATCACCAATTATAACCTTTACATTAATTATTTTTCGGACTCACAATCAATCTAGCTGATTTTACGAACTCACCAATCAAAATCTACAAAGTCTAATTTCAGACTTGGATGAGTCTAATCTTCAGATTTCTTTCTCTCAAAGAACTTATAAAGAAATAAATATAAGATATAAAATTTCAATATAAAAGAAAAATAGAAGAAAACTCTTTTATGCGTAAAGAAGAGGCTGAAAGATTGCTTTTTTAAAGGTTGATCACTCTTCTTTAAAGCTAGAGAGGATGATGAAAATATTATGGAAGATTGCTCTTGAATGTCCTCTGAATTTGGTGCTCAAGTTCCTCTCTTTTTTTTTTTATCAAATGTGTTCAATGAAGTTCACTCATGAAAATATATTTTTCTTTTTTAATCCACTCCTCTTTCTTCCCAATTGATTCTCCACCTTTAATATGATTGACAATGGCTGGAGAGTGAGTTTGAACCATTGGAGGACTTGAACTAACTTTTAGAGTGAAAAAAATAGCCATTGGAGTTATTGTAGAAACTAGTCATTATGCTGTCTCGATGCTTGAGGTCGACTCCTTTTCCCTTGGGATTGACTCCTTGTGACTTTGAGTTAGCTCGAGTTTGTCATGAGTCAGATCAATCCATGGGGTTTAAAAATAGTTCTCTATCTTCTCTGAAAGAGCCGGCTCGGATTCTCTTCGAGTCGGCTCGCCTGCATGCCGGATTTCTCTAACATACTAGAGTCGACTTCTCTTCACTGAGATCAACTCTTGAACTATTTGAATTTAAATTTTTTCTATTTTAGTCCATTGCAGTATAAGGGTCGGCTCTTTTTTCTTGGGGTTGACTCTATTAAGTCTAAAACTTAAATTTCATCTTGAATTGTCTTGACTTAGCTTCATTTGAGGGGATTATTTTTGTAGATATTTTCTTCATGTTTATCACCTGAAAAGTTCTATATCCATTCTTGAAACACATGATTAGAATGCTAATTACTCAAGATTTGATAATCATCAAAATCAATCATAGGGTCAACGCATAGGATTATAGTACTCTAAAGATTCTTCAATTGACTTAATTGCATATTCGGATAGTGATTTTGCTGGTTGCAAACTTGATAGAAAAAGCATTAATGATATTTATCAATTTGTAGGTATCAACTTATTCTCTTGGTTTAGTAAGAATAAAATTCAGTAGCCTTATCTATGATAGAAGTTGAGTATATTGTAGTAAAAAATTATTGTGCTCAAATTTTATAGATTAAGTAACAACTAGAAGATTATAAAATTAAATTAAACAAGATACCCATAAGATTTGATAACACAAGTATAATCAATTTGATTAAAAATTATAAACAATATTCAAAAACTAAATATATTAAAATAAGACACCACTTCATAAGAGATCATGATCAAAATGATAATGTATTGCTAGAATTTATTGTACTGATAAGCAATTAGCTAACATTTTCATCAAACCTCTTAGTGGAGATAGGTTCTGTATGATTAGAAGAGAACTAGATGTTTGTGATCCTTTAACCTAAATTCTTAAAATAATTTATTATTTTCTTAAGACTTATCAATGGTCTACAATTCAATATTCATCCATTCAAGTCCACTGAATCCTTGTCTCTAATTTATCCTTCAAAAAATAATTTTTTTCCACCTATTTGAGCTTGAGTCAGTTGGGTTCTGATACACAACAGAAAATAGATTTAAATTTTTTAACATGCATTAACTATTGATTACAAAAGATCAGAATCTCAATCCCAAAATTATCTTGATGATTACAATCAAATATAGAGAGATAGCTAATAAAATATAAAAGAAATAGAGATATCTTTAAGTTCTTGATGGACATCCACAAGGCACCCAAGTGTATGCCCTCCAATGGTGATCCACATAGAAACGAATCAAAGACTCTCGCTCAATTTTTCTTGAATCCTTTTTCAAAGAATCTAGCCCTTTTCTTGATTCTCTTCTTGAGAAAATCAGCATACCTCTTCCAAGAACCTTTCTTGGTCTCTTTTCTCCCTTTGTCAAGAACCTTTCTTGACTTCTTAACTCCCTTAGCCAAGAACCTTTCTTGATTTCTTGGCATCTTTTCTTTTGGATGTCCAACTATTGGATGTGAAATCCTTGGGGCATGAAAACTCTTTTCACACAAATGGCACCCTAGGATGTGAGGCCTCATAGGTGTGAAACCCCTTTCATGTAAGAGATCTCTTGAGCTCTCCCTTTATCATCCTCCCAAGAGAGGCGTCAAGGCATAAGAGGTGAGGCATGTGAGCTTCTCTCACATAAGGGATGAGTGCCTTCTCTGGGCACATTAAATCCAAGGGGCATGGCCTTCTAAAGATACGAAGAATATACGGGGTGTGGCCTTTCAAACGTGAACCCCATACATAAGGAGTAGGGCATAAGATATATGGCACTCACCCTTGGAGGTGTGAACCTTTATTAACGTGAAACCATGGGGCATGGAGATATGGGCATTGGGATTTCAAAGGGTGTGAAGAGTCCTTCTCACATGGGACTCCTCTTAGGTGTCAACTTTTGACTTAATCAACTCCTTATGGCATTAGGAGTCCAAGTGCTAAGGGATTTTAGGATTTAAACATGTGCTAGCATACATATCCAAAATCCTATAAGATTTTAGTTAAATCTAAATTGAATTAGATCTTCTAAAGTCTAATCATAAGTCTTTGACTAATTCTCTTTTATGTGTGACCCATTAGATTCTACATCTAACCAGCAGTAAGCCCATGCTCATGTCAACCTAACCTAATTAGAACTCTTCTAATTAATCAGGTCTAAGACATGTTAAGCCCATATATTATATTAATTAGAACTCTTCTTAATTAATTATTAAATTAAGCTCTTTAATTCACAAGAACCTATAAGTTAAGATTGATGTCTAGCAATGTGTCATGACTATTTAGAAGATATAAAATTTTAGTGGAATATGAAAATATCCTTTCCTGGTGAGTTATCATGTAATTCAATTCTTTGATCACACAATATCCTAGAAAAGCCATAGGTCTAGAATCATGTTAAGTCTAAATACTTATCCATATATATCTCAATCTGATGATGATGACTCAGTTGATGAAATATTAATTTTTTTTTTAATTTCAATTTGGTTTGGCTAAAGACTTTCTGAGTCATCATCTTATGAGACCACATAAGATATCCTCTTATCTTACAAAAAGTGATCGATTCTTTGTTGACCACTGATAACCTCCATATATACTTCACCATATCTAGAACATTCCATACATGTCTCAAAGAGTCATGCTAGGATATGAACCAAAGTATGGGTCTATATACACAAGAGACTATGGTGATTTTAGGTCTAAAGATCACTTATATGACTTTTACTAGAGAATCATCTTTTGATATGCTAGTAAGACTCCATCAGATATTTCTCTATGGATCAGTTCAGTGAACTCATTCTCCAATGAGCACCCACATTCTTATATTAGTGTCAACCATATTCTTGTATTAGTATCCTCATACAAGTGATTGTGAGATCAATCATCCTCTCCATCGAGTATATATAGGATGTGTCAGTCTTACTAGTATCATTGATTTTGACTCAATGATCCTACAACTAAAATATTTAGACTGAGACTATCAAGATTTTAGGTCTCACTAGCATGATCTCATCATAGCCTAAACTATTATCCCAATCTATGGGGTTCGTCATAATTTTAATTAAGTCATAATGAGATAATATGATACAGCATATGATGAAACACAATACCTTATATTATAAACAAATAATCAATATGTACGAGTAAGAAGATAATAAAAAAAGTTTCATCATTTCATCTATATGATTGGCTTACAGAGCATAATTCTTTCATTCTCCCACTTGTATTAAAGTCAATCGCCCCAATATTTGATGCTCATAGAATTAAGATGATAGTTAAACTACTACTATGATAAGATCTTAGTGAACAGATCTGCTATATTATTCTTGATGTCAACTCGCTCTATGATCACATCATGAACAAGATGGAACCGTCTTTAGATGTGCTTGGATTACTAATGAGACCTTAGTTCCTTTGATTGAGCAATAGCCCCAGCATTATCACAATAAAGTAGCATGGGGTGTACAGTCTCTGGAATCACATTCAACTCCGTGATAAATTGCTTCATCCAGACGGCTTTCTAGCAGCTTCATTTATAGCAATGTATGTTGTCTCTATACTAAGTTAGCTATAATCTATTATTTGAAATTTTTTCAACTCACTATACCTCTATATAGAGTAAACATATACCCTAAGATGGATTTGCTATTATCTGAATCAGACTGAAAGCTAGAATCAGTATATCTTTCAGTTTCAAATCCGATCCACTATACATCAAAAAATATCTCTAGTCCTTCTTAAGTAGTTGAGAATATTTTTACAGCTTTCAATGATCCTCTCCTAGATCTGTCTAAAATCTACTTGTTATGCCTAGAGCATAAGCCACATCAAGTTTGGTACATAGCATAGCAAATATAATAGATCCCACAATCGAAGCATAAAAATTATGCTTATTCTCTCTCTCTTCAGGTGTCTTAAGAGATATTTTTTTAGAGAGATGTATATCATGACTCATAAATAAGTAAACTCTTTACACCTATTTATGTTAAACCCTTCAACATAAAATCTATGTACCTAAACTGGGACAAGGCTAGTATCCTCTTAGATCTATCTCCATAGATCTTATACCAAGTATATAGGATGCTTCATCTAAATCCTTCATGGAAGATTTTTGTGATAGCCAAGTCTTAACTGACTGCAGCATCGGGACATTATTCCTAATAAGTAGTATATTATCTACATACAAATTAAAAAATAATGGTACTCCACTTATCTTTTTAAACACACACAATTCATTTATATTGTTGATAAAGCCAAATGATTTGATTGTCTCATCAAAACAGATGTTCCAACTCCTCAATGCTTGCTTTAATCCATAATAATTTTTTAGCTTGCATATATGATCTATCCTCCCACTAGAGATAAATTCCTCTAGTAGAGATGCAGCTATAGCAAGCAAAATCCAAATGAATTTGAGTCCATTTGCAGTCTATTGAGGTCACATCTTTAGGTGGATCAATCAAAGTCCATACTTCATTGGTATACATGGAATCTATTTCGAATTTCATGGCTTCAAGCCATCTGTCAGAGTCACTACTTATGACTACTTTCAAATAGATCACAGGATCATCATTCTCAATGATGTGTGGCTCGTTATCATTCTCAATGACAAACCCATATCTGAATGGTATATTATGTACTCTATTTGACCTTTGGAGAGGAGGTGTGTGTTGTGGTTATGCCTCATCAATGGATACTTCTGATTGAGAATTAACTTATGAACTTTCCATAGGTTGTTGTGGGATAAATTGTAGTTCTTGAACTTCTCTAAGTTCAACCATCCTTCCACTATCTCTTCTAGTATAAAGTCTTTTCTAAGAAAGTAGTATGCCTATTGTCAAACACCTTTTGTTCAGTAGGATGGTAAAAAAAGATCCCATACTCTCTTTAGGATAACTTATAAATTTATTCTTATCTGAACTAGCACTTAGTTTATGTCCTTCAACTCTTATGACATAAGCAGGCCAGCCCCATATCATAACACATCTAAGGCTCGACCTCTTTCTTTTTCATATTTTATATGGAATGCTAGTAATAGATTTAGATGGTACCTTATTTATAATATTTGTGGTAGTTTCTAGGACGTATCTCCAAAATGAGATAGAAAGATCTATGAAGTATATTATGGACTGCACTGTATCTAATAGAGTGCAATTCCTCCTTTTCATAATATCATTTAATTCTGGTGTATAAGGAGTCCATTCAAAGAGCATTTTTTGGCTTGAGTTGTCATAGACCCATAAATATCCGTATGTATGAGGCCTAAAAACTCACTTGCCCTTTCTCCATATTCAATAAATAGAGTTTTGATTATTTTTCTCATAAGGTAAGACTCATAAGTCTCATAGGATTCAAAATTGCATGGTTCAAAGAATCTTTCTTTGTATAACTTATTTACTCTTGACTCACTAACATGATCAAGTAGACAGTGCTAGAGATATATGATATTCACATTCTTTTTTTTTTTTATCAACATAAAAAGTATTATCATTGATTGATAGAAACATGAAATCATTATCAACATACCTATAAAATTCATCAAAATGATAAATAGAGCAACCTTTGTCCTACTCTTTTATTTCATAACCATGTTCGAACAACAATGGTAGAGAAATAATATTATAATGATTCTAGGCATGCAATTATAGTCTACTAATTCTAAAACTTTGCTTGAAAGTAGGTTTAATGTATAGGTTCTTATAGCTTCGGCTTGGATAGACTCTCCACCAATATCGATCAGCTCGAAGTCACCTCTTTTCAATTTTTTGATTTTTTGTAGTCCTTAGAATGATTTATATAAGTAAAACTATATATGGCATCTAATACTCAAGAATCTGAAGCTAAATCACTCAATGATAAATTAGTTTGTATCATATACAAATTTTTAACAGATGCAACCTTTGCATTCTTTTGCTACTTCACTTTTGTAAGACAGCTCTTGTAATTTTTTTCAATATCTAACTTTGTTGCAATGGAACAGATATCTTTCTTAAAGACACTCTTCATCTTTTTCTCTTTGGAGATGCTATATTTAGGGAGTGATTGCAAGATCATATCCTAGCTCAGCTTACCATCCATAAGAAATCCAACTGACCTAATCATGTGATCAAGTCAATCATTTTGAGCGCATGGGTCTGTATGGATGTGCTTTCACCTATCCTAGCATGGAACAATTATTTGGATATCTCATATCTAGCAGTCTTGCTCCATTCATCATACAACTCCCTTAAATTAAGAAGTATGGACTAAGGATCTATGCTTTCATATTACCTCGGTAACTCATTGCTTATAGAAGCTAATATGATACACTTGACAATCATAGTGTCATCTTGCCACATTTTATAAATGGCTCTATCCTCCTCTATAGCATCATCTCTGATCGAATTGGGATCAAAAGTATCAAGGATATAAGAGACTTTCTTTTAGATGATAACTATTCTTAAATTTTTCATCCAGTCCATGTAGTTTGGTCTGATCAACTTATTGGCATCAAGTATGCCACATAGTATAAGTGAAGATGTCATAATACAGATGATTCTATAAAATAAGAACAATACATGGCAGACTACTTATGATGACATGTATAATTAGATAAGAATTTTTATCTAATCGTGTCTCTCATTTGATAAATCTCATAGCCCTCTAGTATGAAAAATGAAAAATCATGTCGTCAGATTTTTTAGTGAGATTGAGATCCCAATTCCTCATAAAAATCTTGTGGATAGTAAAATAAATCTTTATGAGTTCAAAGGTAGGTAACTCTTACCAATTATATCTCATGCAACTGCCAACATCTCTTTGCCTCTAAAATAATTATAGCCTTATGGATAGTACAACAAATTACAATACTTTAGTTAAGTCGTATCCTTCATTTTCATATGGTCATACATAAATAATGTCATCCTTATGGATAGCACAATAAGACAACACCATCCAAATATGTCGTAAGCATTACTGTACACTAAGTCAACATTATATCAAGTCCTATAGCAAGTCTTGTGGATAGCACAACAAACTCACTATAATTTTTGATATACTCTATTGCTTAGCATGAAGAAAGGTATGGGCAGTGTTCTTAACACTTCATCATTATGAATTAATATGATTTTATGACAGACTTTAATCTATCTAGTCTCATGCACATCTAAACATGTATATTTTATCACATATAGTATATACATCTAACTACTAGCACACAGAGCATCTAATAAATTGGATGGTTATGGACTTTTCTAATGTAATCCATCTGAGCCATTTGGATAGGTTATGGGTCTCATCCTAAGTGCATCACAAATTATGCCATCTCATGATCGATCTTCATGTTCCTTTACTCTTGATCCGTCTGGTAGTTTCATCTTCATCTCCATGAAGACTTCAATGAATGCTCCATCTTCTTTTTTATTGTAATATAAAAAATATTTTTTATCTATTTACAATAGAATTTCTATTCTTACTTTACATCAACATGTAAAAATCTCAATCAGTAGTTGAAAAATACATAGGAAGGAAAAAAAAGATATAGCCAGAAACATAGATGCACCAGGGCACCGTCCCTATTTAAATAAAATTACAACCATTGCAGATATATCCATTCACTCAGCCATCACAGATACATTCATATATTCATCCATCACATGGGTCCTTTTAGTCCATAACCATACACCATGCAATTTATAACAATTATATAAAGCATGAAATTAAACTACTCATGTTATTTTAATTGTGATATTATTCATGCATATGTCATTGGGAACTTGTGATGTTTATCCTTATGGGCGCAAGACCCATCTAGAGTTTACTTGTGTCTTTAGTCCAACTCTTGGGCTAGTAATCATAGAATCTTGATTCAGATTCAACTCTTGATCCAATCAAAATTTTGTAATTATCATATGGGTTCAACTCTTGACCCAATGTCAATTATGAGTCAACCGCATGTCATCTTTTAACTTAAGTTAACCAACTCTTAAACAAATTCTAATCCAATTAGGTCTATAAAGATTTAGTCAACTATGACTCAAATTCTAATCCAATTAGAATAATGACAATTTGGTCAACTTTAATTGAACAAGAATCCTAATCTAATTAGGACTATGAATTGGAGTTGATTTACAATCATAAATCTTAATCTCATTAGAATAATGAATTGTAGTTAACATCAAACTCATCCAAAATCCTAGGATTGTGATTTGAAGCATCTCCCTTTCGTGAATCATGTGGGATGCCCAACTTGTGATCATGCATGATGGTGGGATACCCCATATTGCTCCTGCTCCACCTATGGTGGCTGGCTAAGGGATCCTTGGTGCATGGGCAAATGCATCACATGTTGCAGCCCTCTTTTAGCACATCACATATGCAAGGTAGCAATTTCATGATGAATTCAAATGGCAAGATGCCACCAAAACTTGTCATATAAGTTCTAAAGCCATGGAATCCCATCCCAAGATTTGATCATGTACAAATAATTTGTTCTTAAGATTGATGTAGCAAATCAATAATAAAACATCATCCAAAATTTAAATTATGATATATTATGAGTTAGATCTAATCTATATCACAATAATAACATAAAGTTTGATTGAATCAATCAAAGATGACTTTGATACCATTGTTGAAATTTTGATGCATAGCAAAAATAGATTTTAAAATTTTAACATGCATCAACTATTGATTACAAAAGATCCAAACTGAACTCTAATAAATCATCTTGATGATTACAATCAAATATAGAGAGATAGCTAATAAAATATAAAAAAATAGAGATACTTTCAGATTTCTTGATTGACATCTATAAGACATTTAAATATGTGCCCTCCAATGGTGATCTACATAGGAACGAATCAAGGACTCTCCCTCAACTTTTCTTGAGTCTCTTCTCAAGGAATCTAGCTCTTTCCTTGATTCCCTTCTCAAGAAATCAGCGTGCCTCTTCTAAGAACCTTTCTTGGTGTCTTTTATCCCTTTGTCAAGAACCTTTTTTGACTTCTTAACTCCCTTAGCCAAGAACCTTCCTTGGCTTCTTGGCATCATTCCTTTCAGATGTCCAACTATTGGACGTGAAAGCCTTGGGGCATGAAAACTCTTTTCATGCAAATGGCACCTTCGGATGTGAGGCCTCATAGACATGAAACCCCTTTCATGTAAGAGATCTTTTGAGCTCTCCCTTTATCATCCTCTCAAGAGAGGCATCAAGGCATAAGAGGTGAGGCGCGTGAGCCTTTCTCATGGAAGCCTTCTCAAGCATGTTAAATCCAAGGGGCATGGCCTTTTAAAGACATGAAAAATATATGGGATGTGGCCTTTCAAATGTGAACCCCCACACATTAGGAGTAGAGGTGTGAGATATATGGCACTCACCCTTGGAGGCATGAACCATGTGCTATAATTAATTAGAATTCTTCTAAATTAATTAGGTCCAAGACATGTTAAGCCCATGTGCTATAATTAATTAGAACTCTTCTAAAGTAATTATTGAATTAAATTCTTTAATTCATAAGAAGCTACAAGTCAAGATTGATATCTAGCAATGCGTCATAACTGTCTAGAAAATATAAAATTTCGATAGAATATCAAAATATCTTTCCATGATGAGTTATCATGCAATTTAATCTTTCGATCACATAATATCCCAGATAAACTATAGGTATGGAGTCATGTCAAGCCCAAATACCTATCCATATATATCTTAATCTGATGATGATGACTCGATTAATAAATATTAATTTTTTTTAATTTTCATCCTGCTTTGGCCAAAGACTTCTTAGTCATCATCTTATGAGACCACATATGATTTTCTCTCATCTTACAAGGAGTGACTGATTTCTTATTTACCACTCATAATTTTTATGCACACTTCACCATATCCAAAACATCCCATACATGTCTCAGAGAGACATGCTAGGGCATGAACCAAAGTATGGATCTATATACGCAAGGTACTATGGTGATCTCAGGTCTAAGGATCTCTTGCATCACTCCTACTAGAGAATCATCTTTTGATATGCTAGTAAGATTTTATTAGATGTTCTGCTTACAGATCAGTTCAGTAAACTCATTCTTCAATGAACTCCACATCTTTGTATTAGTGTCCCTATACAAATGATTGTGAGATCAATTATCCTCTCAATCGAGCGTACATAGGATGTGTCAGTCTTACCAGTATCATTAATCTCTGACCAAATGATCCTATGATTGAAATATTTTAGATTGAACTATCAATATTTAGGTCTCACTAGCATGATCTTATCATGGTCCTAAAATTATTATCTTAATCCATAAGATTCAATATAATCTTAATTAAGTCATCTATAAGATAATGAAATACAGCATATGATGAAATACAATGCCTCATATTATAAATAAATAATCAATGTTATGTACTTGAGTAGGAAGATAACAAAGAAAGTCCCATTATATCATCCATGCGATTGGCTTACAGGACACTATATTTTTAGAGTCAACTCAAAGATAAGTCTGAGTTGACTTTAGCTCGAGTCGACTTAAGAGTTTCTCAAGTTGACTCATGATCGAGACTACAATTTTTAAATTATGTAATTCCTGTTCTCTGTTCACTTCCCTCTATTCACTATTTCCCTAAAACCATTTCTAAGACCTTTAAGGACCCCACTTGACCTCTACCTCTCAATCCTTTCCATTTCCCTGAATTTTCCTTTCGTGTGTGTGTGATGGGGCTGCGAAGAAAGGGTTTGGCCATCCATTGAAAAAGATCTCAAGCTGAGCATGAATCTAAAGACAGATCTTCATGGGATAGTGACTTTGATTATCATGAAGGTACCGCTGTTCCTCGATCTCCTGTTCCACCCTCTCCCTCTTGATTAGGCTATGACAACTAGATGAAACATAAATTTTTGATTCTTTGAACATAATGGGTTTTGGATTGGCACTTGGATCTGCAGGCAAGGCTAGGAGAAAATTTTGTTCAATGAAATAGCCAATGTATCCAAGGCTTGTGAGGGAGCTCTATAGTTCAATGGCTCACAGCACAGATGATATGCATAGTGAAGGGAGTCACCTTCACCTTGATTGCTAAAAGATTTGGATAGATTTGGGGTTTACTAAATGAAGATGTTGCTCCACAGCATCCAGTTGACAAGGTAGAGGTACTAAAGGTTATCTTGGAGAGATCTGATGTTAAAGGCATCATAGAACTTTATGCAAAGTAGTTATTGGTGGAGATGAGATTTCTTCACCACATCTTGGTAAGAATCAATTTTTCTAAAATTGGTCATTTTCACTTCATGATCGAAAGAGATATTGTGATTATGGACTATATTGTTGGGGTTGGCCCTGAACCTCCCTCCTTGATATTTACATAGATGAGAGATGAATTTAGGAGAGCCAAAGCACGCATATCCTATGGCATAGCTTTGACTTCTATTTTTTGGGAGGTTGGAATCAGTTTTAAGGGGAGATTGCCTTAGACCTACAACACACTGATACTTATAATGAACGGACCCTCATTCGTATGGGACACCATAAGATTGATGAGAGGTGGGTGAAGTGTATGTCTGGACTGGAGTAGTAGCGACCTACAGATGAGGGAGGACTAAGCCATCAGGCTAATTTGTTGCCCAGAGGTAGCAACCTGAGAGGGGAGGGTGAATTGTGTTCTTATAAAATTTAATTAAATTAAACTCCAAGCATATATGTGCTTTACTTTAAGCTATATTAAGTGATTGTGATGTGATCATTATATACAGTAGCTGAAGTAAATAATCAATTAAACTATGCAACTTATAATCTAATGAAAGGTAAAAATTATAATCAAGTAAAGCGACAAAAATGTAGGCAAGATAGCATAACACAAATACACAAAATTTATAGTGGTTCGAAGTAATCCACTCCTATATCCACTCCTCAAGCTTTCCTAAAAAATTTCACTATAATCCTCTCTTGATTATAGTATGTTTATTTTTTCAGACTCACAAATAAAATTCAGTTGATTTTCTAGGATCACCAATCAAAACCTTACACTATTAATTTTCAGACTCATTAACAATCCAGTTGTTCTTTTCGGGCCAACCAAGCAAAACCTATAAGTCTAATTTTGGGCTTGAACGGACCTAATCCCCAAGTTTCTTTCCTCCAAAAAAACTTGTAAAGAAATAAAAATACAAGTAGATAAATTCAGCATAAAATAAAAATAAAAAAATCTTTTTGAAGCACAAAGAAGAGGCTGAGTGATGGCTCTTTTGAAGCTTGAACATTCTTCTTTGAATGCTGAGAGGATGCTTGAAAAGTTATGAAAGATATCTCATGAATACTTTCTGAATTTGAAGCTTGGTTCCTCTCTTTTTCTTGGATATTAAATGAAACTCTCTCAATTTGAATGATTTCTTCTTTCAATCCACTTTCTTTGGCTCTTCATCAAGTTTGAAAGCTTTTAAATCCTTTTTGGAGGCTAAAATAGCCATTTCTAGCCATTGAAAATAAATAAAGCCATTGAAATATTTGTACAAGTTTTAAAATTCTACAAAACTAACCGTTGGAACTCGAGTTGACTCGACTGACCCTTAAGTCGACTCGACTTGAGCTTTGAGTCGATTCGATGTGTCTCAAGTTGACTTGACTAGCCTATAAGTCTGCTTTGAACTTTTATCTTAAAAATCATGCTCTCTGTTACTTTCTGAGATCTTGACTCGACCAATTGGAGTCAACTCAACCCAACCAATTTGAGTCGACTCGACCCCTTCGCTTGGTCGAAACTCTTTTGCTTTGAAACTTTGCTTTTTTGTTACTATTCATTTGAGTCGACTCACACCCAACTTGAGTCAACTCGAGGATGTATCGACTAAAATTCTTATGTATCAAAATATTTTTCTTCACCATTTTAGCTCGAGTCGACTCGGATAAAATCTGAGTCGACTCGGATGATTGCCTATTAAAAATTTTTATATATTTTTCTGCATGAGTAGCTTTTTGACTTCAACTTTTGAGAGCCTCTGCCACCTAAAGTCTTTCACAGCATATAAGCTTCTGAAAACTTCTTGTTTAAGCTCTCTTTGATCATTAATTATCATTCTTTTGAAATATTTTTCTATAATAATTTTTTGTTTTGAACACCTAAAAAATCTTACATTTATTCTTGAAATATGTGGTTAGATTTATAAATACTCAAAGTTTGACAATTATCAAAATCAATTATGAAGTCAATAATCTCCCTTTTTTTGATGGTGACAAAACTTTGAGTATATATGCAAAAATAAAATAATGTATTTCAACTAATTGGCTAGTATAAATCATGAAATAATAGAATATACAAGAATTCAACCAATTGGTTAGTATAAATCATGAAATGATAGAATATAAAAGAATATTTCAATTTATCTTGAATTCAGATTCTAAACATTTAAATGATCTGAAAATATTTCAAGCGTATTAAGATATTTCAAGAACTTTTAAGCATGAAATATGTAAGCTCAAGCATATACTCAACATTCATTATACCATTCTTCTCCTTTTTGACAACACCAAAAAGCTCAAAGGAGCAGCAAGAAATATCATCAAAATCAATATGAGAAATGATTTTAAGAATGTACCAAAGTGAGAGGCACAAAAGATTCAGAAAATTAAATTGAATGAATCATCTCCCTTTAAAAATTTTACAGCAATCTGAGATTGAATTTCTTCTTGCTTTTGATTAATATATGTGAAAATGAAACATAGCTCCCCCTTTTTGAATAAAGTTGATACATTAATTTTTTTTTCATAATAAGTAACACTCAATTAAATTCAAAAATGATATTATAAATGTATCAGAGCAAATCTATGATCCTAATACATAGTATTCAAGCAAAATTTGAACAACACATAGTATCAATGTGAAATATGCGTGAGAAGAAGATTATTTGATATCAATTGTAAAAATAAACTTCTTTATACCAATTTTGATACCAGTTACTTAAAAAAAAAATTCAAACAATAAATTTCTTAAATATTGTTCTTGATACTAAAGAAATCTATCAAATTATTTTTTTTTGAGATGTATCAATCAATTTGATACACAAAAGTATCAATCTTTGGAACTTATCTCAAAGATATAATGTCAATGATACATTCATACAAAATAAATTTGAGATAATGTATTCTTTCTTTTATCAAAGATAAAGTAATAGAAAACAATACAATAATGGTCTATTTGATACCAATTGTTGAAGTTTTTGATCAAAGAAGATGAATCGATTAAATTCAGATAAAATTATTTTGATTAATTATTTTTGAGTTGATACCAATAGATCATACAAAACAAATCATAAAGAAGTTTTCTATTTAAATTCAGATCTTCTTTTTAAAAAAATATCACTCAATTAAGTTCAAAAAAGGTATGATTTTTTTTTAATTTGTCTCAAATGGTATTATATGAGCTATGCAAGATCAGATTTGAGACAAAATATTCTTC
>KE504975.1:186777-198106 GCA_000441515.1 Elaeis oleifera
TTATCTTTTTGAGCACCTTATTTTTTAGCCTCAATTTATTGAATTCATCCATTAATTTATTGAAGACATCAAATAGTTCATCAAAAGTAAATTCAGAGGAGTTTTCAATATTTATCTCATCATTTTGAGTTATGAGGTAAAGACTTGCAATACCTTCCTCCTTTTTATCCATCAAGCATGATTTATCTACCCTTTGCTCTTTTTTTTCATCTTCCTTTCTTTCTTTGCTCCCCTTAATTGATGCTTTCTTTCTTTTTTGTTTCTTCCTTTTTTTTTCTTTTCATCCTCATGAGCCATGAGGTATAGGTTGGGATGAGCTTTCCTCTCTTTTTGGAAGCTTGAGTCTTCTCTTTCATTTGCTCCCTTAGAAGTCATTTTAATTTTTTCATATTTTTTTGCTGAAATGCAAGAAAAATTAAGTTAAATTTATTTAAATCTAATGAATAATAGAGCATATTCATAGCTTTGGCATTTAGTTGTGCTATTTCATTATTATGCTCAATTAGTGGATTGGAGTTGTGTGAGTTATTAACTATAATCTTTCATAAATTATAATCATGTAATTGTATAAAATTTTCATCCTAATTTTTAATAGGTATAACTAGATTCATTAAGCATTGGGGAAAGCATTGGGGTTCTATCTATAGAATAACCTTCATTAAGAAAAAATTCATTTTGGATTGAAAGATCTTTTACTCTAGACTGTAAGGTCAACAACTAATAATAGAGTACCTGCTCTAATACCACTTGTTATTCAGAGGTAGCAACCCAAGAGAAAGGGATGAATTGGGTTTTATCAAATTTTAATCAAATTAGACTCCAAGCATATATGTGCTTCACTTTAAGCTATATAAGTGATTGTGATGTGATCATTATGTGCAGCAGCTGAAGCAAATAACTAATTAAACTATACAACTTATAATCTAATGAAATGTAAGAATTAAAATCAAGTAAAGTGAGAAAATATAGACAAGATAGCACAATATAAACACATAAAATTTATAGTGGTTCGGAGCAATCCGCTCCTACGTCCACTCCCTAAGCTTTTCTTGAAAATTTTACTATAATCTTCTCTTGATTATAGTGTGTTATTTTTTGGGCTCACAATAAAATTCAGTTGATTTTTTAAAATTATTAATTAAAATCTTACACCGTTAGTTTTTCGAACTCACTAACAATCCAGTTGATTTTTTTGGACCAACCAACCACAACCTACAAGTCCAATTTTAGACTTGGATGGGTCTAATCTTCAAGTTTTTCTTTCAAAAAAACTTGTAAAGAAACAAAATATAAATAGATAAATTCAGTATAAAATAAAATAAAAAAAACTCTTTTTGAAGCACGAAGAAGGGGCTGAGTGATGGCTCTTTTGAAGCTTGAATGTTCTTCTTTGAATACTGAGAGGATATTTGAAAAGTTATGGAAGATATCTCATAAATGCTCTTTAAATTTGAAGCTTGGTTCCTCTTTTTTACTCTTTTTTCTTGGATATTCAATAAAGCTCTCTCAATTTGAATGATTTCTTCTTTCAATCTACATTCCTTAGCTCTTCATTAACTTTGGAAGCTTTTAAATCCTTTTTGGATGCTAAATAGTTATTCTAGCCATTGAAAATAAATAGAGCTATTAAAATATTTCTGTAAAGTTTTGAAATTTTGCAGAACTAATTATTGGAACTTAAGTCGAATCGACTGACCTTTGAATCGACTTAACTTGAGCTTTGAATCGACTCGATGTGCCTCGAGTCGACTCGACTAGTCTGTAAGTTTGCTTCAAATTTTTATCTCAAAAATCATATTCTGTTATTTTCTGAGATCTCGACTCGATTAATTCGAGTCGACTCAACCTCTCCACTCGATCGAAACTTTTTTGCTCTTAAACTTTACTTTTCTGTTACTGTTCATTTGAGTCGACTCGCGTCCAACTTGAGTTGACTCGATGGTATGCTAGCTGAAACTCTTACATGTGAAAATACTTTTTCTTTACCATTTCAACTTGAATCGATTCAGATAAAATTTGAGTCGACTCGGATGACAGCCTACTAAAATTTTGCACATTTTTCTGCATAAGTAGCTTTTGACTCCAACTTTTGAGAGCCTTTTCTCCCTTAATTTCTAAAGTCTTTCATAGCATACAAGCTTCTAAAAACTTTTAGTTTGAACTCTTTTTGATCATTAATTATCATTCTTTTGAAAGAATTTCTTCTATAAATAATTTCTTTATTTTGAGCACCTAAAAAATTCTACATTTATTTTGAAATATATGATTAAATTTATAAATACTCAAAGTTTGACAATCATCAAAATCAATTATAAGATCAACAAATTTTGATTTCGATACCCCTCCACTGTAGCCTACTGAGCCTATGACTCCTGCTCATTCAGTGAAAGATCAACCTTCTCAGCCCACCGTATTTAGTTAAATGATGATCAGATGGCATGGTTGGGACAGATTGTTCTGGATGGCCTTCAATCTCAAACAGAGCATATAGAGACTCAGCTTGTTAGACTTTCTTCTAAGATAGGTAGTTTGGCATAAAGATGGGATATTCTTAAGAGCAAGGACAAATCTTGAGTGCCTCAAGATTTCACCATGTCTTTCTAGTTTCGATGGGGCAGCTTATGGACTTGTTGAAGACTTATGCTCCTCCAAACTAAGCAGTAGCAGTGGCAGCAGCATTAGCGACAGCAAAGGTAGCAGCAGACATTTCCCATGATCTTGAGTAGCCCTCTGCTTCACACCCTCCCTAAAGCGCACCCATCCAACCATCCACTTCTACTCAGCCACTCCCTAGACCTCCACTTAGGACTTATTCTAGAGGACATGTAGGTGGTCCCTCTATCTGGATTAGGAGTAGAAGATCTGGACTCCCATCATTAGGACTAGCACTTCTACCACTTAGAGGTCTCTTCCAATGAGGAGTAGACTTAGTTTATATCCTAGTTTATATCCCAGTATCTAGTTTATGTTTTAGTTTTAGCTTATATGTATGCATGACTTTCTATGTACTAGTGGATATTGTATTGTGTTTGCTTCACTTTTTGTATATAGTACATACTTGATGGATATTGTACTTCATTTATATATCAATGAATGCTAGCTTTTATCTTTAATCCTTGTAATTTCTTTATTCTTTGATGATGACAAAAAGGGGAGAATATCTATATGGTAAAGTAAAATAAAAATGTGGCAGGTAAAAGCACTTAAAAATTAAACAAAGTAACAATGGCACTTAAAAGCATTTAAACTTAATGAAGTATCAATGGCACTTAAACTTTAAATGACACAAAATGGCACAATGACTCAAATTCCTTTTGACAAATAAATAGGGGGAGGATCTTTATGTCTGAAATGCTTGTTGATAAGGGGGAGAAATCTTAACTTTAAGTATGATCTAAATTTTGAAATTAATCTGGCCATATTGTTTGAATTTTTCAGACTATGTTAAAAAGAATGAATCATAACTTCTAATTTTCCCTAAGATGCCAAATCATTGTGAAATGATACTATGTTGCAAATAACTCTTGATAATGTGCTTATTTCTTTTATTTTGAAAGAATTTAAAATTTAAATATTTTGTATACATTCAAAAGTTTTGTCACATTAGAAAAGGGGAGATTATTGATCTTAGGTTTGCTATTGATGAATAATAAATATTTGAGTATATATTTGATACTAAAAAATATTTGAGTCTTTAAAGAGAAATTTCAAGAAGCTAGGACCCTATCTCAAAGAAGCTTAAGGTTTTGATTTGAAGATTCAAAGAAGGAAATTTAAGAGGTCAAGCCAAGCATTTTCAAGGAATCAAGGGTTCGAGTTGACTCTAAGAGGAGTTGAGTCGACTTTGGCACAAATTCAATTTTTGGCATAGGCCTCGAGTCAACTTAAGCAGACCTCGAGCTAACTTTGGCATGCACACTAACACTGGCATAGACCTTGACTTAACTCCAGCACTACTCGAGTCGACTTTCTTAGAAAGATAAAAGGTAGTTTCTAAACTCAAAAAGACCTCGAGCTGACTCAAAACTACTTGAGTTGACTTAACATTCTTTGACAGTTCTAACGGTTAGTTTCAAAAAGCCACAGACACTACAAGAATATTGATTATTAGTGATGGCTAAATACTATCGCTAATAACCACAAAGCCATCGCTAATAGTATTAGCGCTAGAAGACTGTCACTAATAAACCATCGAAAAAAAGTTGGACACTGAAGACTATTATTAGCGACGATCGAAACCATCATCGCTAATATGAATATTAGCGAGGTAATTAGCAACGACAAGTACATCACTTATAATATCATTTTGATTGTTTCTAATTCAAATTAAAAAGAAAAAAATATATTAGCGATAAAATGTCATCCTAATGGATTGTTTGCTATCACTACTAATAAAGGACACGTGTCGATTGTCTATGGTTTCAATATTTAGCGACTACTATACTCCATCGCTAATAAGTTTTAACCATCGTGAATAGTCATTGGACACATGTCACTTGCTTGTGCTTTAATGTTTTAGTGACGGTATTAGCAATGAATTAGCCATCGCTAATCAAAAAAATTTTAAAATCTAGTACTTATATTTATTAAAACCTGTTATAATTAAATTAACAACCAACATATATTTATAGACACTATAACAACTAACAATTAACTATCATCATCATAAATAAAAAATTAATATTATATAAAAATATAAATTATTCAATTATACAAGATAATATTGTTCAAATATTAAATTAAATATATTATATCAAACTAAAATAATCAATAGAGATTCTCCTCCTCCTCTTCTTACTCCTATACGTGCTCTGCAGTAGTGGGTGGATAAGAACCGGATGTCCCAATATCTTATAATGAAGAAAATAAAATATTATTAATAATTTTAAAATTAATTAATTAAAATTATAAAACTAAAGTAATTGATGTCTCTTCCATTTCAAGCCTAAACCTTTACAGAGGGGTATATTTGTTAGGAAATATGTCATAAAGTCAATCATTTGGATGATTATATTTTTTATAATTATATATAAATTATGAAATAATAAAATTTATTTGATATTTTTTTCATCACAAAGTGTACATCTTTCTTATTAGAACTCTTGTTTGTGATGAAATCTTTAGAACTATATGATGATCGATAAAAAAAATTTATCGAATAGTTCTTAAACATATTCTTGACCAAATGATATATCATTAAAGGATGATAATATTTATCAAATGTAGGTCATTGTGTGCCATATAGATTGATTGTCCTCTTAACCAAAGAGTATGGAGACACTGATATGGCATATAGGTGAGATGTAGGAGTACATCATCACTGAATAAGTAACTCACCTACGGAGCACTCTACTGTCAAGAGCAGCTCGCAAAGTATATGAGCATAAGTATCCTTTAGACCTGAGATCACCATAGTGACTTGCAAGCAACTCACTGTGCTTTAGTGTCAGACTACCTGCATTTCTAATACAGTGACGGAAGGCTACTGGATACAGTTAAGTACTTGTAAAGTCTGTGTGTGGATCAAGATAAGATTGATTCCTCCTGATTATAGGAGATAATGCATTACTGTATTTCAATTCTGTAAATCTTAAGCTCGGATAATCTATGTAATGGATGTGAAAGGTTGAAATACTATATGGATGACTCATTCAAGATTGACAGTTAAACTCTAGATCATCCTTAAGCATTCGAGGTCAAAGAGATGAATTATGCTGTAACCATATACGTAAGTTCTTGGATATTGCTGTGTATATTCGATCTATCTGAAAGTTAAAATTATTGCTAGATGGTAACTTTGATTAGTACAGAAATAATTTTTGTGCTTTCAACTTAGTGTTCGAACCTATGGAGTCACACACAAAGTCAAGCAATATAGGAAGAATTGACCTAAGTCTATATGTTTAATATTAGAAGTATATGATTTGATTGAATAATAATTAGCTTAATTGAGAATTAAGTTGAGGGTCATATAGGATTAAATAGTTGACTATGTTTAGCTAGCACTAGATATGAGGTTGAGGTTCAATTTCGAAGATAAACAAGATTTGATCTATGATCCAAGGAGTCTATGAGAGATTGAATTTTAGTATTAATTAAATTTAGATTAGATCTGATTTAATTAGACTTAATTGAAAATCTAAGTTAGACTTGATCCTAAATCTTAAAAAATTTGGAATTGACAGTCTATTTAAAATTGATTCGAATTAAGTTAGAATTGGATTCGATTTAACCCAAAATTAGATTAGATCCTTAGAGTCTAGAATTACTGAGACTCTCTCTCCTCATAGCCAATCAAGAGAGGGTGGGGGCACTGGTTATGCCACCCTCCTCTTGGGTATAGGCATGGGTGCATGGGGGCACCAAGTTAGGCGTCAATCTTATCTCCATTAGAATTCCTTATATGATAAGGGTCAGAGAAATTTAAATCAGATTTGAATGAGAACTCCTAATCAATTGGGTCATGGAGAATCATCTACAAATAAGGACTTCTAACCATCAAAGCATGACAATTTGATTGAGTGCTAAGGTGAGAGAGAGAGAGAGGTGGCATCCAAGAGAAGGAATGTTGTCCTTCTCCTTGGTGTGCTAATTTTGGGGGCTGATCTCCTCCTCGCATGAAGAGGTCCAGGCATCCCAAATCCAAGTGTGAGGAATCACATCAAGGGTCTTCATCCTCTCTCTCTTGTTGTCTTTAGAAGGTGCTACGATCTGAGGCTTCATCCTGCTTTCCTGCGAAATTTGACGTACACGCGAAGTAGAGGATCTGTACATTCAGATCTCGTGAGACATCAGATTCAAGTTTTTTTGAAGATTTTGATCCCTATTCTATGACAAATTAAGATAAACATAATTATTATGTAATCTTCAGAATAGAAAATTTTAAATCACACCCTGACGATCCGATCAGATCGAAAATTTTTTCTTCAACTGGTATCAGAGCCAGGCCTGTATGTCATGATCGCATAGTCTAATTTTGAGATTTTTTTGATTTTTTATTTGATTATGAATCAAATTTTTTGATATGATTAAATCTTAATTTCTTCTGATATCTTCAATATATTTTTATCTAATTTTGACCAGAGTATTAGATCGAAATCAGTCCTTAAATCCGATCTGCTGAAAATTTATTTTAGCAAAAATTTTATGTATAGATCTTTATGCTGAATAAAAATTTGATTATACATGGATTTAAATCTATTTTTAATATTTTTTTATGATATAATTCAATCAGAGAATTGATGTTTGAATCAGGTTCAGATCTGAATCTGTTTGACAGAGTTTCAGATCTGATTTCAGTGACACATCTGCGTATGTCTGATCATATCTCAAACTAAAATTTTCTATGCAATCATACATATATTTTGAATAGATTTTTATGTGATTTCAAATTTGAATTAATTGATTTATATGTTGTATAAATTTAGTTTTAGATCTGAAATAAACATGTGTCTGATTCCATGATCTAATTAGATTAGAGGCATGTCATATTTGATATGATCATGTTCCTATGTGCATGCTTAAATTGTTTGACAATATACATGTATTAAAATTAGATTTCTAATCTTAGTGGCCTAGTACTCGGATTAGATTGATTATTAGATCATCTTGTCATAAGAGCAAATAGGATTTAAAGACCTTCTCTTCCTATTTGATGGGATGCTCTTATGATGTGTAGGGGTGCCATGTGATTAAATCTCATGAAGAAGAACAGCGAAAAAATTTTAAATTATTTAATTATAAATATATTTAGATTAAATCTAAAATGATTTATGATTTATTATAATTTAATAAATATATTCATATATGAAATTATTTTAAGATATGAATTGTAGGTTGCATATGATGTAATCGGTGTTGATCTAAAAGTGGTCATGATATATATAATGTATATATGATATTTAGATCAAATTTATGCATGTTTAATTGTTAAACATGGATCTAAAATTAAATTTTATGATCTAAAAATTGCATGACATATGATGTATGCCACACTTGAAACCCTAGTAAAATAGTTTTACAGACTGAAATACATATTTTATACACTTAATTTGGAATTAAGTGATCTAGATTTGAGAATTGAAAGATGTTAAGATATCTCATAAATTGATGGGCCATGGGTTAGTATGAATCAGGTCTTCTAATTGGGTTAGACCTAGGATTAGAATAAATATGGATCAATTAGAGAAATTGATTAAATCTAATCAAGAGTTGAGTTAGATTAGGTCAGAATTTCTCTAAGATCAACCTCAATAGTTGTAGCTTGATCAAGTCTATATTTTAGACCATACCAATAGACCTAATTGTGGCTCAATAGTTTAGCCTAAGTTTTTGGTTGATCGAATCGAAACTAATCGACCAATTAGTGTCTAAGGTAAGTTTGGCAATATTGCTTATCAATATGACTGATAATTTTAATTGACAGTCTGCTTATCTGACTATTTTGATAGTATCTAAGGCAAGCCGAGGTAGACCCTCCCATCGATCTCACTTATCTGGCCAATTTGGTAGATTATATTTTGATTAGATCACTAATTGATTCGAGCTGATCCATGTCATTAAATAAATCAGCATGATTGATTTAGGTATCTCTGACTAGGCTTCTCTTTAGTCCTCTTCATGACTTGATGTAGTCAGTGGAAGGATTTATGATTTATCGGTTGATCTCTTCTCTTATTCTCAAATCATTAAATTAGTTTGACTGAGTTAGATGCCTAAAACCAGCTTGTTTATAATCCTCTTTATGATTTGGTAAAGTCAATGAGAGTGTTTAAGACTTGTCGGTCAATTGCTTGTCAAATTATTAAAATCAAATTCTCTAAATTATTAGGTTCTTAAAATGATAATGTTATGGAGATAACAAAGTCATAGCCTCCCATTAAGGTGGATGGTAGTGGATCCAATAATTTAGGTAAACATTGGAGATGCCTTCCACCTGGTGTTTATTTGGATATTGGAATTATCATTCATTATATGATGACTCAGCTATATTACCTGTTGAATGGTTGGGTTGGTCGAGCTTTTCTTGGACCTGATCATTCATTAGCTAAATTCACAGAGTATGTTCATGTTAATGGTTGGACCTAATCGGGACTTTCAAGTTACTAAAAATTATTTAAAAAAATAATTGGTTGAGAATCTACCCATAGGTGTATATGGATTGGCCGAGCCTTCCTCGAGCCTGTTTGCAGTCTATGTAGATTCTAGTACCTGCTAAGAATTAAGGTAATTCCTCGAATTGGAGGTAAATACTATCAATTCATATAATATAATGAGAGAACCTTTAGACTAAAGTCTAAGTCTTTAGGATTAATTAATTTATATACTAATAGGTCTTTATTTTTCCTTCAGTGATGGCTAGTAGTTTATAACTCCACTCATGACAAGCTTATAGGACCAAATTTTGATAATTGATATCGAAAGCTAACAATAATTATCGAGCATGAGAAGATCTTATATGTGATTATGGATCTAGCACCTAAAGTAACAAAAGTATCAGCTCTCAATTCAGATGTGATAGTTAGAGACACTTATCAGAAGTGGCTCAATGACTGTATGATAGTACGTTGTATAATGAGGGCTATTATGAGTGATGAATTTAGTTATAAATTTGATGATGCTTATCCAAAGGAGATATTTCAAATATTGAACAAGTCCTTTGGCACACTTGAGAATTCATCCTCAACTAGGCATCGATCCTTTGAGAGAGGAAGAAAATACAAGGTGAAGAAAAATCATGCTGATCTTAAGCAGTCTAAGGCAGATCAGAACCAAATAGAAACGGATAGGCTTAGGAAGAGAAATCAGCAAAGGATTGCTGGATAAGATACTTATATGATAATACTTTATAATTTCTCTATCTATGATACTACTATCTGAATATTGGATATCGAAAGTCTGATTCATATTTACAATTTATTGCAGGGACTTCAAATTAGTAGAGAATTTGAGAAGAGTGAATGATTCCTGAATATTGGAGATAGAAGAGCTGTTCTAGTTCTAACTATAGGAAAAGTTCAACTTGCTCTCAATTCAAATACCATTATTTTAGATGACTGTCATTATTGTCTATCTTTTCTTATGAATATTATTTTCATAGATCTTTTGGCCAAGAATGGTTACAATTTTTTATAAAAAATTACTATGATATCATTATGAATAGTGTCATAATTATGTGTGGATAATTAAAGATGGCATTTACACATTATCACAGCCTATTAGTGTAACGTACACATCCAAAAAATATCCAAAAATAAATAATATCACAGATACCTACCTTTGGTATTGTAGACTCGATCATATAAATAAGAACATGATCAACAGATTAATCAAGGAGGGTGTCCTTGAAATCAATGATTGTGAATCATTGCCAACCTATGAGTCCTATCTTCTTGAGAAGATGACCAAGTCATTCTTTACTGAAAAAAATGAATAAACCAGTGATGTTCTAGGTCTAGTACATAGTGATGTATGTAGACCTATGAATATAGCCATTAGAGGAGGATATTACTACTTCATTACATTTAGTGATGACCTATCGAGGTATGGGTACATCTACCTTATGAAGCATAAGTTTGAATCATTTGAAATATTCAAACGATTCTATAATGAGGTAGAAAATAAACTAGAAAGAGTATTAAAAGTCTTCGATCTGATTGAGGGAGTGAATATCTTTTCAATGAATTTTTGACATATTTACAAGAGAATGGGATTCTCTCACAATGGATCCCTTTGAGGATACTACAGCATAATGGGGTGTCAGAAAGGAGAAATCGAATCTTGTTAGACATGTTCAGTCCATGATGGAGTTTGCAAGTTTGTCGATCTTCTTTTGAGATTATGCTCTTAAGATTGCTTGTTATATTCTGAACAAAGTTTTGAGTAAATCAGTTATAAAACTCCATATGAGATATGGACTGGGCGTAGGCTAATATTCTCTTACCTTAGGGTTTGGGTTGTTCAACTTATGTCAGGCATTTGTAGATTGATAAGCTTGGATCTTGGTCTGATAAGTATTATTTGTAGGATACTCCAAGAAACTATGATATATTACTTTACCTTCCTAATGAACAAAGGTGTTCATGAGTCAGAAGGCATATTTTTGAAAAAGAGTTTCTTGATGAAGAACTGATGCCACTAAGGTTGAACTTAATGAAGTTCGGCAAGTAGAAGAACCGATATAGATCAGTGAAAATATAGAATCGGATTTGATAAGATCAAATCCAGAGCCCATTATTCAGGCACCTTTAAGGAGATCCGATAGAGGACCTGTTGGAAAATATGTCCCAAATCCAATCGTCAGTCTGTTGACAGTTATGCTATTGTATGT
>KE504975.1:200278-223654 GCA_000441515.1 Elaeis oleifera
GAAATTCAAAATAGTTTGAATTACAACAAACTCCAGTCCTTATCCTGTCTTATCTGGTTGTGTGACAACCATAAAAAAGCTATAATTTTGTATACCAAATGAAGAGAGCTTTTTACTGTGAGATATCAGAGAGAAAGAGGGTCGAAAATACTTCTTTGGGGCATGAGGTTTGGGTGGGTTTCCTTCTTTCTTGGTGTGAACAAAAGAGGAGACCGATCTCCTCTCGAGTGAGCGATCTAGAACTGTTTAGGATTTTGGGTGAGAGAAAAATCAAAGAGAAGAGAGTCTTCATCAAATTTTTCTCCACCATCCAGTATCTCCTCTAATCCATCTTCAACATCAAAAAAGTTCAAGGTGATCGAAGAAAGAGATCAAATCAGATCTACCATCAGAAGCCGACTGCGCAAGCTAGCACTCCTGCGGAGGGCTGATCGGTCCGAAGACTTCGTGTGGACCATCCATAGAGGTCGGATGCTTGTGTGGTTGCAAGCAACTAGAAAAAACTTCCAGATCTATGTTCTTAATTATGGAGATCGACTATCCATGCTCAGATATTGGGTTTGAAATCCTAGAAGTGGTAGATTAGATCTATCACTAATTGCTGTTCTTATTCAAACGCTTATAATATTAGATTCAGATTTTTATGCATATAAATTCATGTTATAAATCTATTTGTAAGAGTTATAAGATCAGATCTTATGTATGTATTTATAGATTAAATAGTTTAATCTAATATTTTTTCTGTTAAAAATTTTGAAATGCATGCATGAAACCCCTGCGCGATCCTACAGTACCGTATCAACCAGACAGATACTATAATTTTTTGATCTAAAATGATGATCCTGTTGAACTTGATGAGAACGATAAGGATTCGATCACCTATATGGATGCTATAGAAAGGCTTGACTCTGAGAAATGGCCTGAGACCATGAAATCCGAGATAGAGTCCATGGAGATCAATAGTATATGGATACTTATTGATCCACCTGAAGGGATTAAATTCATAGAGTATAAATAGATATTCAAAAAAAAAGAGATGCAGTCAGGAAGGTGGAGACCTATAAAGCCTATTTGGTTATCAAGGAATATCGTCAATATTATGGTATTGACTATAACGAGATATTTTCTCCTATGGCAATGCTCAAGTCTATCTAGATTATGCTTGTAATAGTAGCGCACTTTGATTATGAGATCTAACAAATGGATGTCAAAACTATTTTTTTAACAGGTTGAAAAATCTTTTGGTACATAGCTATTAGAAAAAACCTCCCTTGGGACAAAAGAACGAGAAATTAGAATCCAATTATGTTCTATCGATAAAGGAATCGGATTAGACTACCTTTGATACGTGGGCGATTAAGTCAGATGCCTGCTTCTTTCTGTCGGCTCTGGTATTAGGGAATTATCTTCCACTCCCATAAGACAGTAGGCTATCTTCTTACCAAGAAGGAAGGGTTTTAATAAATTAGATTCTAGCTGGAAGAAAAGGTGTATATGATACAACCTGAAGGGTTCACATTTACAAATGAGTCAAAGGTGTGCAAGCTTCAGAGATCCATTTATGGATTGAAGCAGGCATCTCAAAGTTGGAACATACATTTTGATAAAGTGATCAAATGTATGGCTTCATTAGGAATGGAGAAGAACCATGCATTTATAAATGGGCTAATAATTTTGTAGTCATCTTTCTTGTACTATATGTGGATGACATACTGTTAATGGGGATGACATTTCGATTTTATAAAGTGTAAAGCTTTGGCTGTCTTCACAATTCTCCATGAAAGATTTGGGAGAAGCATTCTACATCCTTAGGATGAAGATCTATAGGGATAGATCTAAGAGGCTACTTGGATTGTCTCAATCTATGTATATAAATACCATGCTGAAAGGGTTCAGCATAGAGAATTTCAAGAAATGCTATCTTTAATAAGCCATGAAAGTACTCTCTCTAAGAAGGATTGTACGACAACTCCACAAGAGAGAGTATATGAGTAAAATTCCATATGCTTCGATGGTAGAATCTATCATGTACGCTATGACATGTACGAGATCAGATATGGTGTACTCACTAGGGGTGGTGTGTAGATACCAGTTTGATCTGGATGAGAACCATTGGAAGGTTGTAAAGACAATCCTTAAGTATTTGAGAAATACTAAAGACCAATGGCTTATCTATAGAGATATTGATTTAAAACTTGTGGGATATAGTGATTCCAGCTTTCAGTCATATCATGATGACAGTAAGAGCGTGTTGGATTATGTGTTACCCTTAGTGGAGTTGTAATCTACTGAAAAAGTTCCAAGCAGCACACCGTAGTTGATTCAACTTATGAGGTAGAATATATCACGGCATCCAATGCTGCGAAAAAAGCTATCTGATTATGGAAGTTCATCAACAAACTTGAAGTGGCATCCTCTCTTGATGGTCTTGTTCTGTTGTACTGTGACAGCACTAGAGTCATAGCTCAAGCGAAAGAATCGAAGTCCTATCAGCGCACCAAGCATATTCTATGCTGCTACCATCTGATCCGAAAGATCATGGATCGAGATGATGTCGAGCTTTAGAAGATCGACGGAAAGGAGAACTTGATCGACCCATTTACTAAAGGCCTCAGAATCAAAGAGTTTAATGAACAAAAATGGAAGAAGGGTATTAGATACTGTACTGATTGGCTTTAGTCCAAATGAGAGTTGTTAGGAAATGTGTCCTAAAGCTAATCATTTAGATGATTGTACTTTTATAATTGTATATGAATTATAAATAATAAAAATTATTTGATATTTTTTCATCACAAGGTATACATCTTCCTTATTAGAACTCTTGTATTGTGTCGAAGTCCTTAGAAGTATATGATGATCGATAAAGGAGAATTTATCGAATAGTTCTTAAACATATTAGCGATCAAATGATGCATCATTAAAGGATGATAGTGTTCATCGAATGTAGGTCATTGTGTACTATATAGGTTAGTTATCCTTTTAACCAAAGAGTACACTTGCATGGCATACAAGTGAGATATAGCAGTACATCATCACTGAACAAATGACTTACCTACGGAGCGCTCTGCTATCAAGAGTAGCTCACGAAGCATATGGGCATAAGTATCTCTTAGATTTAAGATCACTATAGTGACTTGCAAGTAACTCAATGTGCTTTGGTACCAGACTACCTGTATTTTTAATGTAGTGATGGAATGCTACTGGGTACAGTCAAGTACTTATGAAGTCTATGTGTGGATCAAGATGAGATTGATCCCTCTGGATTATAAGAGATAATGTATCACTGTATTTTAATTTAGTAAATCCTGAGCCTGGATAATCCATATGATGGATGTAAAAGATTAAAATACTATGTAGATGACTCATTCAGGATTGACAGTTAAATCCTAGATCATCCTTGAGCATTCGAGC
Organism: Elaeis oleifera; assembly: GCA_000441515.1. Taxonomy (NCBI): domain Eukaryota; kingdom Viridiplantae; phylum Streptophyta; class Magnoliopsida; order Arecales; family Arecaceae; genus Elaeis; species Elaeis oleifera. Next base: position 203,690 of record KE504975.1, read on the forward strand.
TCAAAGGGATGAATTATACGATAACCATATGTGTAGGTTCTTGAATATTATCTTGCATATATTCGATCTATCCAAATGTCAGGAACCATTGCTAGATGATAACTTTGATTAGTACAAAAATGATTCCTGTGCTACGGCTTAGTGTTCGAACCTATGGAGTCATGCATAAGGTCAAGCAATGTAGGAAAGAATTGACCTAAGTCTATATGTTCAATATTTAAAGTACATGACTTGATTGAATAATAGATTAGCTTAATTAAAATTAAGTTGAGGGTTATACGGGATTAAACAGTTGACTATGTCTAGCTAGCACTAGACATAAGGTTTAGGTTCAATTTTGAGGATGAACAAGATTTGATCTACGATCCAAGGAGTTTATGAGAGATTGAATGTTAGTGCTAATTAAATTGAGATTAGATCTGATTTAATTAGACTTAATTAGGTTGAAAGTTCAAGTTAGACTTGATCCTAAATCTTAAACAGCTTGGGATTGACAACCTATTCAAAATTGGTTCGAATTAGATTCGAATTGGATTCGATTTAATCTAAAATTAGATTGGATCCTTAGAGTCCAGAATTACTAAAACTCTCTCCCTCATGGTCGATCAAGAAAGGTGGGGGCACTAGTTATGCCGCCCTCCTCTTGGGTGTAGGCGTGGGTGCATGGGGGCACCAAGTTAGGGACCAATCTTATCTCCATTAAGATTCCTTATATGATAAGGGGTGGAGAAATTCAAATCAGATTTGAATGAGGACTCTTAATCAATTGGGGCATGGAGAATTATCTATAAATAGGAAGGACCTCTAACCATCAAAGCATGATAATTTGATTGAGTGCTAAGGTGAAAAGAGAGAGAGGTGGCATCCAAGAGCAGGAAGGCTATCCTTCTCCTTGGCGTGCTGATTTTGGGGACAGATCTCCTCGCATGAAAAGGTCCAGGCATCCCAAATCCAGGTGTGAGGCATCACATCAAGGGTCTTCATTCTCCCTTCCTTGCTGCCTTTAGAAGGTGCTTCGACCCCGCTTCATCCCGCTTTCCTGTGAAGTTTGGCGTGCGTGCGAAGTAGAAGATCTGTATGCTTAGATCTCACGAGGCATTGGATTCAAATTTTTTTGAGGATTTTGATCCCTATTCCATTGCAAATTAAGATAAACATAATTGTTATGTAATCTTCAGAATAGAAAAATTTTCAAATCACACCTTGACGATTCGATCAGATCGGAGAATTTTTTTTCAATATTTTGATATACTCCTTCGATTCTTGAACGGATTGTTTCTATATATCTTATTCAATGATATAGAGCTATAGACACCTCCAATCCATCCATCGAATGGTTAGAATAAATTTTGACCCCTAGGTATCTCTTCCCTTTTGCTTGAAGCCTAAACCATTATGGAGGGATATATTTTGATATACTCCTTTGATTCTTGAATAAATTATTTCTATACATTCTATTCGATGATACAGAGCTATAGATATCCTTAACCCAGCTATCGAATAGTTAGATTAAATTTTGGCCTCCTAGATATCTCTCCCTCCTCTTGAAGCTTAAACGATTATGGAGGGGTACATTTCGATATACTCCTTCGATTCTCGAATGGATTTTCTTATACATTCCATTCAATAATATGGAGCTATAGACATCCTTGGCCCATCCCTTAGATGGTTAGATTGAATTTTGATCGCTTGAATACCCCTCCCTCCTGCCTCAAGCTTAGACTGCTATGGAGGGATATATTTTGATATATTAGTCTGATTCTTGAATGGATTATTCCTACACATCTCATTCGATGATACAGATATATCTATACTTTCAACCCATCCATCGAATGGATAGATTGACTTTTGACAACTAGATCCTCTTCCTCCGACTCAAGCCTAACTATATGAAGCTTCTAAATATAAAAATTTAAAACAAGTAAAAAAATTTATTGATACTGCTTGACTTATCTACTGTGATGGCTGTGACAATAAGCTTAACTGATTGCATAGATGCGGATCCTAAAGAATCTCAACAATGATCTCGTGGATAGCATCTCGGAAGCTCTGAGGTCGCTGGCAAAAAAATCTCTGCATGACCTCCTTGACATATGCATCACCCCACATTTGCATGGTCAAGATCTGAGAGGAGGACATCAAAGACCAACGATCTACTAGAGGGTCAAAGCTATATTCGAACCTTATGACTCGACCCCTATTCACCCTTCTGATGGCCTTGAGCCATCCTTCAAGATCAAGAAGGGGCTGAGAGGATAGGTCCTTACCATACACACTACGACGTACTCCACATAGTCCACCTATACAGTTTAGAAATTCATTAGTACTATTATACATATCAGTATATATATAAAATTTAATAAATAATATTTTAAGTTATCATGATCTATTTGAACTTAGAATCTAAGTAATCACTAGTCCTCCTAGACTGGTGTGTGGCCTCCCACAACTGCAGTTCTCCTGGTATATGATCCAGCTATCATATCTATAGTACGTAAATAATAAAATTAAGTTAATAAAATATACATATGATTAATTAAATATGAGATTAATATAAATTTAAATTTTATCAATCTATCTACTATAACAAGTGTGCCAACAGAGCTGATGGTGTGTAGAGCTGTCAAAATGGGCTAGGACTTATGGGCCAGCCCATTTGGCCCTAAAAATGGGTTGGGTCGGGTTGAGAAATTCTAGCCCATTTATGAAAGTGGGCTTTTTGGCCCGACCCTTGTAGCCCATGGGCTGAACCAGATTAAGATCGAGTTAGCCCGTGGGTAGGCCCATACTAGGTGAACAGGCAATTTAGGGTTAGATGAGGGTTAGACTACTCAATAGGAAACTAGATTCCTATTGAGTATATTGGCTATTCACCATTCTGGCCTCTGGGCATTTAGGGTTAGGAAAGGCAAGCTACCGACATCCAAGCGGTGGTGGAGGAAAGAAGCGGTGGTGGAGGAGAGTGACAAAGGAGCGGACTCACGACGTGCAGCAAGTAGGGGTTGGACCGTCGGGGGTTCCAGGCGGGCTAGTTGGGTCAATGGGTCTTCTACCTCTTCCACCGTCGCATTCGAGCTCCTCCTTTCCTCCATGATCTCGGATGTCGGATGACTCAGATCTCCAGCTCCGCCCTAGCTCTCTCCCACCAATCCCAAACTTAGGCGACTCCAGCCTCCTCCATGCCCTCCCCTCCCTCCTCGACAGTCCCACCTCCTCCGTGCCTCCTTCTAGCCGGTCTTGCCTCCTCCGGACCTCCATGCTGTATCGAGGGTTCGAGGGTATGATGGAGGCTACGACGGCCAGCCTCTGACCCTCCTCTGAACCTCCACACTGCATCGAGACTTTACCCCCCTCCTCAATCCTCTCACAGTCCACAGCAAGCACAGTCCATGGTTTTTTATCCCTACAATATTTTTTAAGCTACTACCTACAATGTTTTAATCTGTTGATGTGCATTACTGCATTAGATTTTGAATAAGTGCTGACCATATTGATTTATTTGAACTATTAGATTATAAGAAATAATGGAGTCAGTGAATACCACTATTAATAATTTGGATGATGATGAAGTTACGAAAATTTTTTCTGCTAAAAGCACTAAAAGAGAAACATCAAGTGTATGAAAATATTTCTCAAAAATTGGTAAAGATAAAGAGAGGGTTGAAAGGGCAGCTTGAAACCATTGTAAAAAAGAATGCAGTTGGTAGTAATCCTAAAACTTGCATCAATTATGGGATTTCACATTTATCTCATCATATTTCAAGCTGTAAACAAATTGAATATCAAGATGTGGGTCAAATGCTCATTGACCAAGATGGCAAAATGAGGTCAAGAAAGATAAATCAAAAGGTTCATCATTATATACTAGTAGAAGCTATAACTTAACATGATTTGCCTTTTTCTTTTGTTGAATATGAGAAGATTAGGGCTTGGGCAAAATACTTAAATCTAGATGTAGTGATGCATTCTAGGAATATTGCTGCGTCTGATGTCAAAAAATTTATATCAAAGAGGAGAAGCTTAAGCAAGTCATGGCTAAGATTCTTAATAGAGTGTGTTTAACTTCTAATGTATGGACAACACCTACTACAGAGGGTTATATTTGTTTAACTGCCCATTTTGTTGATGAAAATTAGAAATTATATAGTAAAATTCTCAACTTTTGTTGTATGAAACCTCCGGACATTGGAGCTGAATTGGAAGCAATTATATTTGATTGTTGAAACAATGGGGAATGGATAAAAGATTTTTTTCTCTTACATTGGATAATTCTTCTGCCAATCATAATATGCAAGATATTTTGAAAAATCATCTCCATTTGCAAAATAGCTTGTTGTGTGATGGTGAATTCTTCTTGCGGTGTTTTGCTCATATATTGAATCTTATTGTTCAAGAGGGCTTAAAAGTAGTCAGTGAAGCATTATTTAGAATCAGAGAGAGGGTCAAGTATGTGAGAGGATCAGATAGGAGGATGATCAAGTTTCAAGAATATGTTCAGCAAGCTAGCATTGACATAGAAACTAGTTTAAGGTTGGATGTGTCAACCAGATGGAATTCAACATACTTGATGCTTGAAAGTGCAATCAAATATATATCAAAAAGTTTTTGATATTCTTCAGGTGATTGATAGGAATTATAAATATTGTCCAACAGATGAAGAGTGGAGGAGAGGAGACAATGTGTGTGAATTCTTAGAACTATTTTATGAGACTATAAATATAATCTCAGGTTCATCTTATCCGACCTCCAACTTGTATTTTATGCAAGTTTGGAAAATTGAATGTATGCTAAATGAGAACTTGGGCAATGATGATGAGGTAATAAGAGACATGGCTACTAGGATGAAAGAAAAGTTTGGCAAATATTGGAAGGCTTATAGTATGGTGCTTGCTTTTGGAGCTATTCTTAACCCACGAATGTAACTTGATTTCTTAAAATTTGTTATACAAAGCTTGACCCTTCAACTTCCCAAGAGAAGGTAAAAAATGTGAAGGAGAAGTTGGAGAAGATTTTTGAAGAATATGCAAGCAACTTCCATGTACCAAGTGCTTCTCCAACATCCAATGAGTCCATCTTGTTGCATAGGTTAGGTGAAAATGGGAGTGGAAGTGGAAGTAGCCACAAGAGATCAAAAATCTTCAATGTAAGTTTTTTCAGTTATATATTAATTATTATATCTCATTTGTTTCATTTATATTTTGTCCATATGTTTAAAATATTGCAGGAGTTTAAAATATTTTAGAATGAAAATGTTGTTGACACTGGCAAGTGCGAATTGGATATTATTTGGATGAAGCAAAACTTGATTGTGACCACTATGATGATTTGGATGTCCTCAATTATTGAAAGAAAATGCTAAACGATTTTCTACTCTTTCTATCATGGCACGTGATATATTGAGTATTCTAATTACTACAGTGACGTCAGAATGTGTATTTAGTATTGATAGTCGTGTTCTCATCAAATATAGAAGTTCTACCCTTCTTAAAAATGTTCAAATTCTAATTTGCACTCAAAATTGGTTGCATGGCTTTGTTCCAAATCCTGATGTTAATGTTTCTTATATATTTATTGTATATACTTTACAATCTTTGTTCATTAATTTATCTTTAGAATTGAGTGTTTAATGGATTTTTAATTGCTTGTGAATTTTAGATGAAGATGATAGCAGTGCTGGCCTTAAGACATCAAGAGTGGATTCAAATGTGCTTCAAGAAGATAAATTTGTGGAGGAATAGCTTGTTTGATTTGATGTTATTTTTGAGTTTGATGTACCATGGATAATACATTTGAGTTTGATGTTGTTTCATCATGGTTGTAAGTTAGTTTTGTTTGGTCTTGAAAACCTTGTTGCTACTTGACTTCTTATTACTTATTGAATACTGAGTTTTAATTTTTGATCTTCCAAAATTTCTTGCTTGCATGCCAAATAATCATTAATATGTCATAGTCCATAACATGTATTATATATAGTCAATAATCATCAATACATCATATATATTTTGAAAATGTCCATAACACTATTGTTTTTGGACTTGCTGCAAAGAAAAGTCACCATATGTTTGGTGCATCTATTCCGCTGCCACCTGAAGTTGCATAAGAACATGCCTTTGTGTTCTTGACAAGTATAGTTTGATGCTCTTTCTTTTTCTCCTTTGCAGCCATTGATTATTTTTATTTTAGGTGAACAAATTATTAAATGGGAGACATCAGCTGGTAATGAGGATTTATCTGATAAAGCATCTCAAAGGTATCAGACATCTGGTTCCTTTGCTAGAACATATATCTCTATATGCATTCAAGATAAACATGTTTTCTCTAGAACATTGTTTCTTGAATTTTCTTCGTCAGGCACTCATGATTTTTTCCCTTATATTGCATGGTCTATGAACTGCTGGCTGGAGTATTATTACCAAATGGATAGTCGGTGATATTTGGACCTTTTTGATTCTATGTACTATTTAATTTCTGTCATCTCGAGCAAATATTTTCTATCATAGGTGACTCAATTCTATTTGATTTCTATGACTTATTTCGATTTTGTGCCCTATGGATATTATTCATAAGTACTCCAAAATGGACTGGCTCAGCCCTAAAAATGAAAAAAATAATAATAATAAGTGGGCTGGCCCGGCCCTAACTCACAGCCCACGTGGCTAGAGTCGGGCTACATTTTTATAGCCTATTTTAATAAGTGGGATGAGCCCGACCCGGCCCACATAATCACAACCCACGTGGGCTAGGATCAGGCCAGCGCATTTTGATAGCTCTACTGGTGTGCTTGATCAAATCTTATTGAACGGTTCGATTCTGCTGGCCCTTTGCTGTCTACCAAGTAGTCCTCACTGCTCCGTTGGTCACAGAGGGCCTCCTATACATCCCCCACATCTAGTGATCCGTGAAAGGCTTCTAGTCCGATGGTTACTCGAAATTGGAGAATTCCATGATGAACTGTCTGAGGTTATACAGTCCATCTCGAAGCCTACGTGTGACCACCTCCTCGAAGGTTCGATGGCCAGCCTTCTCATCCTGAGGAGTTTCGAATTGGTAGTATTTCTATAATTAAAGCAAGCATGTATTAATAAATAGAATACAAATGTACCATAAATTTAAAATTAAATATCTTTAACTTATTAGAAACATCTCCTAAGCAACATCACGAGCCCCCAATGGCCAATTGGAGAACTCGTTCATCGGTCCTATATCAATCATCTGATGATCTCGATACCCACATGGGAAACCTTAGGCTCTCTAAATATCCTGCAAAATTAATTTTAAATAATAAATATTAATTTTAAAAAGGCTAAACTTTAAACATATTCCTCGAAGATCTAGTACTTATGAGCGGCTCTGAATATGGATGAGCTCTCTATCCTCCAATCGAGTCGAAGATGCCACGAGCTGGACAGATCCTCTACCATGGTGCTAAGGCTGAGAGCTAGCCGCTACTCCGTGTGATTGTGGGGTCGATGATGATTTCATGTCATCCGAATCTGAGAGTAGCAAAACATCATAAAAATATTATATTATATAATAAAGATAAATAATCTAAAAATAATTTTTAAAGTGTTAGAGTTTATCGAGTGGTATGGGTGCCGCAGAACCACATAAGCTGGCCCTACGAGAGCTCTCTCCTCAAGAGCTCTGTCTTCTGGAGCTCTCTCCTCAACTAGTACGGCTCCATCCTCTAAAAATAGTCATCTTGTAATCTTTGAAAATAAAATAAATAGATTCATGGATTAATTATGTAACCCCGAGCCCTGAGTATTAATTAGGCCTAAAGTGATAGTTCATAATATTTTGAGATATGTAAGTCCAATTGCCATATGAATTTTCCTACAAGTTCTAATTGATAAACGAAGGTTTATTCAAAGTTAGAAATTTGAATAGAAAGACATAATGGGAGTTTGATAAAGTTACCACTACTCATCGACCTTTTTAGATGTTTGGTACCCTTCAGATTTTTCTTCCAATTCTTTCTCTTCTTCCACTTCTTTCTCTTCTTCCTCTTCTCTACTTCTTCCTCTTCTTGGATAGGATTGTCTTTTAAAATAAATTCAGTATGATCTACCTCCTCATGTTGGCTATCATGTAGAAGAATTCCTAGAGCATCCAACTCTGCATCTATTAAAGGCTGATGAACTCCTAAAGTTTCATTCTCCTGAAAGCATTCAGATAAATGAGACTCTTCTTCTTCTTTGAGCTCATAATGAACGGTTCGAGACTTAATCTTTGCACACAGCCCACCAATCTTTTCTTCCTCTCTCTCTTGATAGAAAAGGAGTACAATATACTTGAACAGCTTGTTGAGCTAGTACAAAGAGCTCGTTGACATGTGCTTTTGATAGATATTTGATTTCAATAAGTCCGTATGGTGGATTAACCTTCATACCATTGTCATTATCAAATCATCAGCACTTAAATAGAATAACACTATTACCTCCAAGGTAAGTCAACTTGATCTCTTCTTTAAGGATTTCATAGTAGTCACTCTCCATCTCTTCCCATCAACTACCTTTTATGTGCACATTGTTATTTATTATACTCTTATGATATCCATATTGTTGGATGTGAAATTTAAAATCACTTATGTTATAGCCATTATAACATATTACGTATTTTGTTGGCCTGTAAACTAATAGTCTTGGCTTCTTAGGTATGGACTCACCTCCTTGCATGATCTGCATATTATAAAAGCATAAATTGAGAAAAATTGAAATATATAAAATGACAATGGTTGCTTACCAATTGGTAGAACTAATCTGTAAAGTTCTATGAGCACTGAGTGAAAATTTCTTTCTCACTTATCCTCGAATTGTTCTGTCTCAGCATTCATCATATTGTCTATACATGCATAAGATAAGTACACTATAATAAGTGATTGAAGAGTTAAGATTGCGATGGATACTTACTCAATATATGGGTGGACCTCCTCACAGTTTAGCAAAATATATGTCTCTATCTATCAAAGTTTAGTATCAGTTAATACCCGATGAACCTCGTGCCTAAATTCACAAGCGAGATGGGCAAATATTAAGATCTTCTACTCTGATCCCTCACTGCCACCATCATCATTTCAGCCCACTTGAGTCAGCTTTGTTGCATACTAAGGTTAAAGTAGTATCGGCTGAAATTAAAATTTTTTTCACTTATGTAAGCCTCCATAATAGAACCTTCAACTCTGACTTATTTTTATTTTCTTCTTGAGACTATGCATGTATCTTTCAAATGGATGCATCCACCTATACTGCACTAGTCTCCCCACCCTAGCTTCATATGCTAGATGAATCATGAGGTGCTCCATGGAGTCAAAGAAGCTAGGAGAGAATATCTTCTCCAACTTGCATATGGTCTCTATACTGCTAGCCTCAAGACTGAAGATGTGGTTGGCAGATAGTTCGATAGTATAAATATCTCTGAAGAAAGATTAAGTTCAATCAAAGAACTCCATATGGGATTAGGAAGGAGATCACTTCAAGCCAATAGGAGTAATCGTTGCATAAAGATATGACAGTCATGACTCTTTAGCCTATAAAATTTGAAATCTTTGATATTGACACATCAAGCTAGATTACTTGTATAATCATCGAAGAATTTAAGATTTTTATATCATTCATATACATCCTTTAACTACTCCCTCATTAAGGTATAAGATACTTTCGACTTCAGAAATTTCTTTGGTGACATCTCAACCAGCTCTAATAGAGGATGCTTGCATATATTCTTCATATCTATTGGGACTTGAGGTTATCCTTCATTTTGTCCTTGTCATCTATAATAGTATAAAAATATTATTGAATATATTTTCTCAATGTGCATGATGTTAAGGCTATAACAGATCAAATTGATAGATCAGTATGGTAATTTTTAGAAGATGATGCGCTTCATCCAATTATAAGTTCTACCGAACCCTCAAAGTTTCTACTTGTTAAATAGTATACTAAACTAAACTTCATCCACTTGAGATACCCTCTGAAATACTTCCATACCATTAAATCGAAGGGGTTGCACGGTCCTTCTCTATCTTATTCCTCCTAAAATTGTATCGCTACTTTCGAAAAGGATGATGCTCGAAAAGCAATTGATGATGACAATCGAACCAGCAGGGCTTACAACCATGCTCAAGTTGAAATAATTTTATATTCTTCATGCAATAGGGATGCTAGCTTCTCATGAGTGCTCCATTCTAAGATCATCCCATAAGCAGAAAAATCATTAACGATCTATATTAATGCGGCCTTCATTACAAAATTATGTTTCTTTGATGCATCAAAATACGTATGCTATCAGACTATAAGAATTTCAGCTCATCAATAAGAGGCTTTGGATATACATCAATGCTTCTACCAAGATGTCGTGACTTAGCAATTGTTGAAAATTATATTCCAAAGTCAATCATCAGCCCGTTGATAGTGTGCTCATATTTATACTTATATATGAATTGATAATTAATAAAATATTATTTGATTTTTTATCATAAAGTTATACATCTTCTTAATGAACTTCTGTATTATGATGAAGTCCTTAGGACTATCTTGATCGATAAAAAAAATTGATTACATAGTCTTTAAAACTGGTTCACGACCCAATAATATGCTATTACTAAGATAATAGTGATTATCAAGTATAGGTCATTGTGTGTCATATACGTTGGTTGTTCTCATAATCAAGTGATGTAGAGATACTGGTATGGCATACAAATGAGATGTAGAAGTACATCTCATTGAACATGATCAACTACGGAGTACTCTGCTGTCAAGAGTAGCTCGTAAAGAGTATGGGTATAAGTGTCTCTCCGATCTGAGATCACCACGGTAACTTGCAAGCAATGCACTATGCTTTGGTGTCAGACTATCTAAATTTTAATTCAATGATAGAAATTTTTAAACATAGTCAAGTACTTATGATAGTCGGTGTGTGAATCAAAATAGGATTGACCCCTCCAGATTGCTGGAGTTAATGCATCATTTTATTTAATTTAGTAAATTTTAGCCAGGATAATCCATCTGATGGATTTGAAAATTAAGATAAGATGTGGTTGACTATTCCAGGATTGACAGTCAAATCTTAGGTCACCTTGAGCATTAGGATCAAAGAAATAAATTATATGATAATCATATGCCAATAGGTTCTTGATTGTTGCTTTGCGATCATTTGATCTATCCAGATGTCGGATCCCATTGCTAGATGGTTACATCGATTAGTTAAAAATTATTTCTATGCTACTAACATAGGTTCAAACCTATGAGATTACACTTATAAGAAGTTATTGACTAATCACATGGCTAATCAATGATTAAGAATCATTCTAAGATTTAATCATCAATTCGATTAATGGTTAGCCTTATATAAAAGTTATAATTAATTATAGAAGAATTAATTAGCAACTAGATTGTTGATTAGCTTAATTTGATTAAGCAATGTGGTTTGGATCAAATCTAAATAAATTAGATTCAATTTAGTTTAATCTGATTGGATTATAAGATGATCTAATTGATAAAGGTGTTTGATTTTTGATTTGATCAAAAATTAGGCTTGATTAAATTTTGATTTAATCAAGTTTGGAACCTAATTAGTTTGGGTTCAAGTTAGTCAATTGGTTCTAACCTAATTTGATAAGCAAGAAGCCCTAATTGGATGAAACCCTAGAGTCCAAATCAGCTTAGACTTTTCTAGCCAACCACCCTTGGAACTCCCACCTTTCTCATCGCACAAATCTGATTTTGTGCGATGGAACTCCACACCAAAAGCTCCTTGGTCGGCCACTCTTGATAAGGATCAAAAGCTGGTTTGGTAAGGATCAAATTGTTGATCCATTGAATTTAAATTCGATTCGAATTTGAGATTGGATGAGAGTTTGATTTCATCCATACCACCCCATTGCCCACATCTATAAAACCCTCCCTTTATGCGACAAAGATAGAGAATCATATCTCTTCTAGTGAGTTCTAGGGTTTTGGACGTGAGGCTTGGGGTTGGGCAGTCATCAATTGACGTGAGAGCATAGAGGAGGTTCTTCTCCTCTTGGGTAAGAGTCCTAGATCTGTTCTAGGGTTTTGGAAGAGAAAAATTCATGGAGAGAAAGAGTTTTCTTCCCTTCTTCTAGCATCACATATTTTTTTAGTCCATCTTCAAATCCAGAGGAGTCTGAGACATCTGAAGATGGAAGATAGATCAACCATCTAGAAGTTATTGTACAAGTTAGCACAATCGGGACGATCGATCAGCATTGGATTTCGAGTAGATCACCTGTAGAGGCCAGACATCCTATGCGGCTACGAGCAATCTTCAAGTCCATGGTTTCTAGATGCAAAAATCTTCTATCCGTGCAAAGGTATCAAGTTTTGAACTTGATAGATATGTAGATTAGATCTACGATTGCATATTTGATATGTTCATCTGTGCAGATTTTATTTTTAGATCATATACATGCATCATATCATATTATAGATCCTAAGGTAGGTCTTAGATTTGATCTAGAAGCATGTTTATAAGATTAAATAATTTAATCTAATCTTTTTGCTATAATAAAAATTTTGAAATACATGCTTTATGCCCTGCCTGTTTCTAACAGTGGTATCAGAGCCTAGGTTGTTTATAATATGTATATGTATGCATCTAGCATTAAAATTTGATTTTGATTGTAGCATGAAATGTTTATGATCTGATTATGAATAGATCTGGCATGATTTAGATTAGATCTATTTTTTTTTCATATGTGATATGCTTAGATTAGATGCCTAGTAGCTAAGTAATTAGATTGGACATTCATGGCTGTGCGATCATAGGAGAAAATAGGATTTTATGATCCCCTCCTCTCATTCCATGAGGATCTCTTATGGTATGTAGGGATGCTATTGTTCATGAAGATGAATCATGAAAGGTTGAAAACTTATTTTCTATAAAATCTTAATTTTAAAATTCTAGATTTTATTGTATGTGATACAATCTGAAAGAAAATAAAATTATCTAATCTAAAGGATTAAAATTATTTTAATCATGAAAATAAAATCTAAAATCATAAAAATTTAGATATGATCTAAAATTTATTAATAATTAATTTTATTTCAGATTAAGCAATTTTTTTTAGATCTGAAACTCTAAAAATTTGCTGGCACACAAAATGAGCCAATCCAATTTTGATCTGGGTCGACCCAGTCCTCTGGTGTAGTTGGCTCAGTTCTGACTGAGCCGATCAAGTTGCCCTAGCTTGAATAGTAATGGTTACTATTCACTTACAGTTAGCCGACCAAGCAGCAGACTTGGTCAACCCACTATACTTGACCGGCTCAGTCCAGGGATGAGCCGATCCAGTTTCATATATGTAAATTTTTACAAAATCGAGTAAAATATTTACAAATTAAATTATTCAAACTTGAACCTTTAACCCATGTTAAATTCAGACTTAATTGAGAATTAAGGGTTAAATCAATTGGATCTAAAATTATGAATTAAAGATCTAATGATATTCATCATAAAATATGGGGTGGCGTGGGTTAGCTTAGATCAGGTTCTCTTCATTGGGTTAGACCAAAGATTAGAATCCAATGGCATATGGACCAATTAGAGAAAATGATTTAATTTAACCAAAAGTTGAATTAGATTCAATCAAAATTTTTCTAGAGCCAATACAATAGTTATAGTTGGTCAAAGTTCATATTTTTGATTAGACCAAGATGGACCTCAATCGTGGCTCCATAGTCGAGCTTGAGTCTTTAGGCAAACCTAATTGAAACTGATGAACCAATTGGTGTCTAAGATAAGTTTGACAATCTTGACCGATGGTTATTAATTAGAAGCTACTCACATAGATTGACTCTATGGCGAGTTAATAGCATATCCCTCCCATTGATCTTACTTACTTGGCCGATGTGGTTAATCCGCTTTTAATTGGTTGCTCATTGACTCATGCAAAACCTATGCTATATAGGTTAATCAGTATGACTGATTTAGGTGCCCTTCGACCAGTTTGTATCTAGTCCGATTCAATGACTTGGTAAAGTCAGTGGGAGGATTATGATTAACTAATGAAGTATTTTTTTCTTTAAATCAATTCTTAAATTCTCTAAATTATTAGGTTCTTAAAATGAGCTAGTTATGATAATAATTAGATCATAGCCTCCCATTAAGTTAGATGATAATGGGTCCATTAATTGGATGATCATTGGAGGCGCCATACACCTGGTACTAATCTGCTATTGAAATTATCATTCTTAATATGATGACTCAGTCAAGTCTCTTTGGTGGGTGGTTAGATTGGTCGAGCTACACTTGAGCTTAATCATTTGTGAGTTAGATTCTCGAGTATAATCATGTTAATGGTTGGACCTAACCAGATCTTTCAGTGGAGGCCACAGCCTATTGAAAGAGAACCTGGGATAAAATCGATTACTAAAATTATTTAGTGAAATAATTGGTTATGAACCTACCATGGATGCATAAGGATTGATCGAGCCATACTCGGGTCCATGTGCAGTCTGTGTAGATTTTAGTACCCACTAAAAATTAGGATAATTCATCAAATTGGAGGTAGAGGCTACCAATTTGAACAAAATAGTGAGAGAACCTTTAGAGTAAAGTCCATATCTTTAAGCTTAATCAATTCATATATTAATTAGATTTTAATTTTTTTGTTGCAGTTATGGCCACCAACTTGTCGCTCTGATCGCTGTTGGATAGTGATAAGCTGACAGGACCTAATTTCGATAGCTGGTATCAAAAATTGAAGATAGTCGTAGTGCACGAGCAGATCTTGTTCGTATTGATAGATCTGACACCAAAGGAGCCCACTCCGAATGCTTGCGATGCGGTTCGAGATACGTATTTAAAGTGGCTCAATGATCGCATCACGGTGCGTTGCATAATGTGGGCAGCTATGAACGACAAGTTCAGCTGCAAGTTTGAGGAAGCTCAACCAGAGGATATGCTTAAGATGTTAAAAGTGTCCTTTGGCACTCCAAACGATGTTGAGCGATACAAAATTAGTTGTGCCATTTTTAATGTCAGGATGAGAGAGAGAGCATCGATCACCGATCATGCATTGTACATGATCGAATAGATCGAATACTTGAGCAAGCTCGATTTTTTCTTACACAAACAGCTTGGAAAAGATGCGATACTGAATTTTTTACTGAAGTCCTATCTACCATTTCTTAATCATTATCGAATGATGAAGTCTGTAGTCAACTACCATGGTCCGCTGGGATTACTACAAACTTTTAAGAATGATTACCAACTCTACAAAAAGACTGTAAATGTAGTGGGAGGATCTTCTTGGGATGGGCATCATCCCTTTAAGAAAGAAAAGAAGAAAAAGAATAAAAAATTGCCAAGTGCTAGGAGTCAAACCAAGAAGTTCAAGTCCAAGTTTGAACAGATTGTAAGAAGCTGGATCACTAAAAGAGAAATTATCCTCAGTATATAGCTTTCCTTGATCCGAACAGACCAAAGAAGAAGAAACAATCGATTTTTGGATAAGATAATTATATGATAACATCTTGCAATGTGATACAATGACCTAGGTATTAGATACTGGTAATCCTATTAATATTTATAATTTATTACAGAAACTTCAAGTCGGTAAGAGATTTGGAGATGGTGAGAGATTCCTAAATGTTGGAGATGGAAGATCAGTTTCAGTTTAACTTTAGGAATTATCAAATTTGTATTCAATTCTCATGTCGTTATTCTTAGTGATTGTCATTTTGTCCTAATTTCTTATTGAACGTAATTTCTGTAGGCCTTTTGGTCAAGAAAATTATGAAATTCAATAAATTTTTTTTATGATATCATTTTGAATGATGTTATCATAATGCATGGATAATTGAACAATAGTATATATATTATATCACGGCCAAATGTAATGTACATATCAACAAACGTCCTGGGTTAGATGATGTCTCGAATGCCTATTTTGGTATTATAGGATAGGTCATATTAACAAGAGTAGGATGAACAGGTTAATCTAAGAGAGAATCTTTGAGGATAATGATTGTGAATCATTGCCAACCTATGAGTATTGTCTACTTGGCAAGATGACCACTGAAAAAGGTGAACGAGCCAGTGAGATTCTAGATCTTGTGTATGCTGATATATGTGGACCTATGAACACTAGTACCAGAGGAGAATATCATTACTTCATTATATTTACAGATGACCTAACTACGTTTGGGTACGTCTATTTGATGAAACATAAATTTGAATCATTTGAAATGCTCAAACAATTTCATAATAAGATAGAGAAACAAACTGAGAAGAATATTAAAATGCTTTGATCTGATCGAGAGGGTGAGTACTGTTTTGGTGAGTTTTTGACATATCTATAAAGAATAAGATTCTCTCATAATGGACCCCTCCTAGAATATCGCAATACAATGATATTTCAAAAAGAAGAATCAAATCCTGCTGGACATGGTTCGATTCATGATGGGCTTTGCTAATCTATTGATTTTTTTTGAGAATATGTACTCAAATCGGCTTGCTACGTACTTAATAAGGTTTTGAGTAAATCTGTGAGCAAAATACCACATGAGATGTAGACAGGGCGTAAGGGTTTTGGGTGACTAGTTTATGTCAAATGTTTGATGATGAACAAGCTCGGACCTAAGTCTGTCAAGTATATTTTCATAAGGTATCTGAAAGAAACTAAGGGGTATTACTTCTATCATACTGATGAACAAAGGTGTTCATCAGTAATAAGATAATCTTTTTAGAAAAAAAGTTTTTTGGAGAAGGAACTAGTGCCACTAAGATTGAACTTGATGAAGTTCAATCGGTAGAAGAACTGACATAATCTAGTGAACCTACAGAATTAGATTTGATTAGATCAAACTCGGAGCCCATTGTAAAGACACCATTGAGGAGATTCGATAGAGTATCGTGTCAGCTGGACAGATACTGTGATTTCTTGGTCCAAGATGGAGATCCTATTGAAATCGATGAGAACAACGAAGATTCGATTACCTACATGAATGTAATACAGAGGTCTAACTCTGATAAATGGCTTGAAGCCATGAAGTCTGAAATGGAGTCCATGAAAATCAATGATGTATGGACATTAGTTGATCCACCGAAGGGGTTAAACCCATAGGGTGTAAGTGGATCTTTAAGAAAAAAATGGGTGTAGATGAAAAGGCAGAGACCTATAAAGCTCGTTTGGTTGCTAAAAGTTATCATCAGCATTATAGTATTGACTATGATGAGATATTTTTTTCTGGAGCAATGCTCAAGTTCATTCGGATTATGCTTGCAATAATGGCATATATAGACCATGAAATCTAGCAAATGGATGTGAAATAGCTTTTCTAAATGGAGAGTTGAAAGAAGAGGTGTATATGATACAATCTAAAGGTTTCACATCCTTAGATGAGTTTAAGATGTGCAAGCTTCAAAGATCCATTTATGGATTGAAGCAAGTTAGAATATGCATTTTGATAAAGTAATCAGAACGTATGGCTTCGTTAGGAACGAAGAAAACCTTGCATTTACAAATAGATTAATAATTCTGTGGTTGTATTTCTTATTTGTATGTAAATGATATTTTCTTAATCAAAAATGATATTCCTACATTATAAGAAATAAAATTTTGGTTATCGTCTCAGTTCTTCGTGAAGGATTTGGAAGAAGCATCCTACATCCTAAGGATGAAGATCTGTAGGGATTGATTGAAGAGGATGCTCGAATTATCCCAATCCTCGTATATAAATACCGTGCTGAAACGGTTCAGCATAGAGAATTTTAAGAAAGGCTATCTCCCGATAGGCCATGAAATTTTTCTTTCAAAGAGGGATTGTCCGACAACTCCTCAAAAGAGAGAGCATATGAGTAAGATTCTATATGCTTTGACAGTGGGTTCTATAATATATGCTATGATATGTACAAGACTAGATGTGATATATTCACTAGGGGTAGTGAGCAGATACCAGTCTGATCCAGGAAAGAACCACTGGAAGGTCGTAAAGTCCATCCTTAGGTATTTGAAAATACTAAGGACCAGTGGCTGGTTTATGGAGAATCTAACTTAAAACTAGAGGGATTTACAGACTCTAATTTTCAGTCAGATCATGACAATAGCAAGAGTGCGTCGGGATACATCTTTACTCTGAACGGTAGAGTAATCTACTGAAAAAATTTCAAATAGCACACTATGGCCGACTCAATTTATGAGGTGGAGTGTACCGTATTATCTGATGCTGTGAAGAAAGCTGTATGGCTTTGAAAGTTTATCGATTAGCTCGGAGTGGCATCCTCCATTGATGGTCCGATACTGCTCTACTACGATAGCACTGGAGCCATTGCTCAAGCCAAGGAGCCGAAGTCCCATCAATGCACCAAACATATTCTGCACCGCTACCATCTTATTCGAAAGATCATGGATCAAGATGACATCGAGCTTCAGAAGATCAACGGAAAGAAAAATCTAATCAATCCATTTACTAAAGTCCTCAGCATTAAGGAGTTCGATCATCACAAGTCGAAGATGGATATATGATACTATACCAATTGACTTTAGTCCAAGTAGGAGTTATTGAAAATTATGTCCCAAAGCCAATCGTTAGCCTGTTGAAGGTTGTACTCATATTTATATTTGTATATGAATTAATAATTAATAAATATTATTTGATTTTTTCATCATAAAGTTATACATCTTCTTAATGAACTTCTATATTGTGATGAAGTCCTTAGAACTATCTTGATCGATAAAGAAGGATTTATCGCGTAGTCCTTAAAATTGGTTCACGATCAAATGATACGCTATTACTAAGATGATAGCGATCATCAAGTATAGGTTCTTGTATATCATATGTATTGGTTGTCCTCATAATCAAGTGGTGTGGAGACACTGGTATGGCATACAAGTGAGATATAGGAGTACATTATATTGAACATGACTAACTGTGGAGCACTTTGTTGTCAAGAGTAGCTCGCAAAAGATATGGATATAAATATCCCTCCGACCTGAGGTCACCATGGTGACTTGCAAGCAACTCACTGTGTTTTAGTATCGGACTATCTAAATTTTAATTCAGTGATGGAAGACTTCTGAATACAGTCAAGTATTTGTGGTAGTCAGCGTGTGTGAATTAAGATGGAATTGACCCTCCAAATTGCTAGAGTTAATATATTACTGTATTTCAATTTAGTAAAACTTTAATCAGGATAATCCATATAATGGATTTGAAAATTGAGATAAGATGTGGTTGACTATTCCATGATTGACAGTTAAATCGTAAGTTATCTTGAGTATTAGGATCAAAGGGATAAATTATATGGTCACCGTATGCCAGTAGGTTCTTGAATGTTACTTTGTGATCATTCGACCTATCCAAACGTTGGATCTCTTTGCTAGATGGTTACATCGATTAGTTCAAAAAGTTATTTCTATGCTACCGACTTAGGTTCGAACATATAAGGTTACACTCATAAGAAGTTACTGACTGATCACTTGACTGATCGATGATTAAGAATCATCCTAAGATTTAATCATCAATTCGATTGATGGTTAGCCTTATGCAAAAATTACAATCAATTATAGAAAGATTAATTAGTAACTAGATTACTGATTAGCTCAATTTGATTGAGCAATATGGATTGGATCAAATCTAAATAAATTAGATTCAATTTGATTTAACCTAATTGGGTTATGAGATGACCTAATTGATAAGGATGTTTGATTTCTGATTTGATCAGAAATTAGGCTCGATTAAATTTTGATTTAATCAAATTTGAAACCCAATTAGATTGGATTCAAGTTAGTCAATTGAGTCTAACCTAATTTGATTAGGAAGAAGCCCTAATTGGATGAAATCCTAGAGTCCAAATCAGCTTGAACTCTTTGTTGGAAATTGTGTCCTAAACCAATCGTATGATGATTGAGTTCATCCTTATATATGAATTATTGTTTAATGAATAAAAGTTATTTTGATATTTTTCATCACAAAGTAATATCTTTGTTGAACTCTTGTG
>KE504975.1:248150-258197 GCA_000441515.1 Elaeis oleifera
ACTTTGACCAAAGATTTTTGGATTATCAACCCATGAGATCACAAAAGATGTTCTCTCTCCTTATAAGAGTGATCGATTCTATGTTGACCACTCACAACCTTCATGTACACTTCACCATGTCCAAAATACTCCACACAAGGCTCAAAGAGTTAAGTTAGAAATAAATCAAATATAGATTCATATACATAAGGCACCATGGTGATCTCAGGTCTAAGGATCATTTGCACTACTCCCACTAGAGAACAACTAGTTGACATACATAAAAAGCTCCATTAGATATTCTCTCATTTGGTCAATTCAGTGAACTCATTCTTCAATGACCATCCACATCCTCATATTAGTGTCACCATACAAGTGATTGTAAGATCAACCACCCTCTCCATCGAGCATACATAGGATGTGCCAGTCTTACCGATATCATTGATCTCCAACTCAATGATCCTACGATTGAAAATATTTTAGATTAGAACTATTAAAGATTTAGTTCTCACTGGTATGATCTCATCATGGCCTAAACCATTATCCTAATCTATAGAGTTCATTATAATCTTAAACAAGTATTAAGATGCAGCATATCATGAAACAAATATCAATTTTTATTAATAATTAATGTCAAATACATGAGTTTGAAAGATAAAATACAGAAAATACCTTATCACATCACACATGCGATTGGCTTATAGGGTATTATTCTTTCAATCTTCTACTTGCACTAAATTCAATCATCTTTGTACTTGAAGCCCATACAATCAAGATGGCGATCAAACTACTACTATGATAAGATCTTAGTGAATAGGTCTGCTATATTGTTCTTGATGTCAATTCGTTCTATGGTCATATCATAAATAAGGTGGAAGCATCTTAGGATATACTTGGATTTTTGACGAGACTTTGATTCCTTTTAGAACCACACCTAACTCTATGATGAACATCTTCATCCAGATGGCTTCCTTAGCAGCCTCACTAGCAATAATGTACTCTGCCTCAGTGACTGTATCAGCTACAGTCTATTATTTAAACTCTTCCAATTCACTGCACCACTATTAGAGTAAATACATATCCTGATATAGATTTACTATCATCTGAATTAGATTAAAATTAAATCTATAAAGCCTTTAGTTTTAGATTAGATCTACTATAAATGAGAAAAGCATCTCTAGTTCTTCTAAAGTACTTGAGAATATTTTTCTCAGCTTTCTAATAATCTTCTCTTGGATCTGTCTGAAATCTACTTACAATATCTAGGGCATAACGACATCAGATCAGGTACATAGCATAACAAATACAATCGATCTTACAATCGAAGCATAAAGAAGAGAACTCATTTTTTTCTCTCTTCAGGTGTCTTAGGAAACATCTTTTTAGAGAGATGTATGTCATGACTCATGGGTAAATAACCTCTTTTACTCATATCCATATCGAATCTCTTCAACACAAGATCTATATATCTAAACTGGGATAAGCCTAGCATTCTCTTAGATCTATCCCTATATATCTTTATATCAAGTATATAGGATGCTTCACCCAAGTCTTTCATAAAAAACTTTTGAGATAGTCAGGTTTTGACCGATTGCAACATAGGGATAGCATTTTTAATGAGTAGTGTGTCATCCACATACAAAGCTAAGAAGATAATGGTATTCCCACTAGTTTCTTATACACTCATGGTCGATCCATATTTTGATAAAATCAAATAATTTGACGGTCTCATCAAAATGGATGTTCCAACTCTTCGATGCTTGCTTTAATCCACAAATAGATTTTTTAGTTTGCATACTTGATTTGTCCTTCTACTAGAGACAAATCCCTCAACTGAGTTATATAGACTTCTTCCTCAATATTTTCATTAAGAAAAGTAGTCTTAACATCTATCTGTCAGATCTCATAGTCATGATATGCAGCTATAGCAAGCATAATCCGAATAGACTTGAGCATGACTATAGGCGAAAAAATTTCTTTATAGTCAACACGTTACTTTTGTCTGAAATCTTTTACTACTAGTCTGGCCTTATAGGTCTCTATCTGGCCATCTGCTCCAATCTTCTTCTTGAAAATCTATTTACAGCCTATTGAGGTCACACCCTCAAGCACTTCAACCAATATTCAAATTTGGTTGGCATATATGGAGTCCATTTTGGATTTCACGGCTTCCAGCTATTTGTCAGAGTCACTACTCATGATGGCTTCTGAATAGATCATAGAACCATCATTCTCAATGATGTGTGGTGTGTTGTCATTCTCAATGATAAATCCATACCTAAGTGGTATATCATGCACTCTACTTGACCTTCAAAGAGGAGGTGTATGTGTAGTGGTTGTACCTCACTAATGGGCACTTCAAGTTGAGGATCAACTTATGGACTATCTGTTGGAGATCGCGCTAGATGGTGTGTGGGACCTGATGATTAGCCAGCAACCAAAGAAAGATCATCTAGATGCGAAAGCAAAGAATTCATAGATTGAGAATCGTAAA
Source organism: Elaeis oleifera (assembly GCA_000441515.1). Classification (NCBI taxonomy): domain Eukaryota; kingdom Viridiplantae; phylum Streptophyta; class Magnoliopsida; order Arecales; family Arecaceae; genus Elaeis; species Elaeis oleifera. Next base: position 250,624 of record KE504975.1, read on the forward strand.
GGAAGAAAGCGAACGAGAGTTTCTTGAGAGAAAGAGTTTCATTCAATCTGTATTCAGCATACAATCTTGATCTATTTTACATGTATATGTATGTTTACAATAGGGTCAAACCCTAAGCTCAAAGAAAACTCCCAATCCAAATAGACTCATGTGCAGAACTAATCCCGTGCAACTGAGCCGGCTCAATCCAAGACTAAGTCGGCTAATCTGCAGTCACCCAAAACTACACTCTCTATTTGTCTTTAGGTTAATCGACTCACCTATGAACTAAGTCGGCTAATCTGTCACTGAGTCAACTCAAGCTGGAGCTAAGCCGACTAACCTGTATGTTAGCCTGAAATTTTTGAAATGCAGCTTTCTATCCTCTAATATTTCTCAGATATAGTTGACCTAGTCTCAGACTGAGTCGACCCACCTTCAACTTAGTCGACCCAGTCTGAGATTGAGCCAACTAAGATTCTAAAACTCTTCATTTTGGCTGAAACTTTCGTTGGCTTGCTCCCTTCTTCTCCCGGCCTCTTCTCATATGTTCCCAAGGCATGGGAGTGCCATATTTGAGCTTACATTCTCCACCTTAGTGCTTCTAAGTTCTTATGAACTCAGCTTTACCCTTCAAACCTATCCGTGCCACACACATCTGAAAGCTATTTCTGGGGAGTACCTTCGTGAGTGCATCTGACTGGTTCTCCTTAGTATGGACCTTCACCAGCTCCACTTCACCTTCCTCCACCAACTCTCTAATCCTGTGGTATGTCTATATGCTTTATTCGTGCATGATAGACTAAGTTCTATACTGATTGCAGAGCACTCTGACTGTCACTATATAGTGTAATCTTGCTCTTCTCCACCCTCATTTCAGCTACAAGCCTCTTCAGCCAAAGAGCTTTCTTTGCAGCCTCGTGATCCCTATATACTCAGCCTTTGTGGTGGACAAAGCTATTATAGGTTGAAAGGTTGATCTCCAAGACACCAATCTACCAAACATGCAGAAGAGATATCCTATGGTAGACCTTCTTATATCCAGATCTCCTGCATAATTTGCATCCATAAACCCTTCTAGAGGATCCGAACCTCCATATGACTCTATAGAGTTCTTCTCACATCCTTTTGGCTGCCCTCCAAATATCAGACCATAACCCCTTGTTCCTTGCAGATATCTCAATATCCACTTCAATGCTTTCCAGTGTTTTTTTCCAGGGTTAGCCATATACCTGCTAATCGAGCTCACTACATGTGCTATATCTGATCTACAGCACATCATTGTGTACATCACACTACCTACAGCATTTGTATAAGGAACCTTCTCCATGTACTCTCTCTTTTTATCTGATTGGGGTTTTGATTCTTTGAGAGAGATATGTGGCTTGGTAATGGTGTCTCTATAGGTTTGGCCTTCTCTATTCCAAACCTCTCTAGAATCTTCTGGACATATCCTCCTTGTGACAAATGGAGTACTCCTTTGCACCTATCTCTATAAATCTCCATTCCAAGGATCTTCTTCACTAGATCCAGATCCTTCATCTCAAACTCTGCTGGCAATACTCTTTTCAGCCCTTTCACAGCTTCCATGCTCCTGCTGGCTAAGAGCATATCATCAACATACAATAACAAATACAGGCATCCTCCTTCTCTACATCCTTGATATAGATACAGCAATCATGCTCACATTTAACAAATCATAGACTTAGTACAAAGCTGTCAAACCTGTGATACCACTGATGAGGTGATTGTTTCAGACCATACAGTGATCTCCTGAGTAGACACACCTTTTCTTCCTGTCCAACCTCCATAAAGCCATCTGGCTGCCCCATATAGATCCTTTCCTCCAAAATCCCATGGAGGAAAGCTATCTTTACGTCCATCTGCTCCAATTTCATATCTTGCTATGCCACCAATGATAACAACATCCAAACTGAAGTTTGATGCACCACAGGAGAGAAAACGTCAATATAGTCTATCCCTTCCCTCTATAAGTATCCCCTTGCAACTAGCCTCATTTTGAATCTGACTCCATCTTATTCTGAAGGTGCCTCCTTTCTTGTGAACATCTATTTTGAGCCAATAGGTCGAGCACTTTTAGGAAGATCCAGCTGTCATGTCTGATTTTTTCAATGATTCCATCTCCTCCATCATGGCCTGCATGCATGATTCCTTGTCATCACTCTCCATGGCTTCTGCATAATTCTTCAAATCTCCATTTGCAGTGATGAGGGCATAAGAGATAGCCTCATCAATGTCATATCTAATAGGTCTTTTGATGGTATGCTAGGGCTTGTGCAGTGCGACTCCCACTGGTGAATTCCTCCCACTTGATATCTGTGGCTGCTTCTACACATCCATTTGAACAGTTGGCTCTCCATGCTGATCCTCCACCTGAGTAAGATGTCTTCTACTCAACTCCACCTTAACAGAAACACCCCTGTAAGTGGATGTAGACTGCATGCCATCTACCTCCAATAGATCACCACTATCCACCTTCACTTTTCAGATCTTTCTGTACTCTCAGATCTCTCCAAGATGTTCTTCTCATCAAAATAACATCCCTACTGATCACTGATCTTTGTGCCTGAGAATCCCACAGTAGGTACCCCTTGACTCCTTGTGGATACCCTATGAATGTCATCTTTTGAGATTTTGGATCCAACTTACTCCTCTTGGTTGCCTCCACATGCGCATAGGCCGGGTAACTAAAGATCTTTAGGTGGCCAAGCTCCATCTTCTTCCCACTCTAGACCTCCTCTGGACTACCTCCATTCAGCTTTCTATGAGGAGATCTGTTGACAAGAAACATACAAAAGTTAGAGCATCACCTCAAAAAGAATTTGAAAGTGACGTTTGTAGCCTCAAACTCTGTGTATTCTCTGTCAGTATCCGATTCATTCTCTCCACGACACCATTCTACTGAGGGATCTTCTTCACTGTATACTAGTGCTTAATTCCATTCTCCTCATAGTACTGAATGAACTCTAGGCTCGTGTACTTCCCACCATTGTCTGACCTCAGGCACTTCACCTATCTTTCTATCTCCTTCTTGATCTCAGCTCTCCAGATCCTAAATTGGACAAATATCTCTGATTTCTTCCTAATCAAATACACACACACACTCTCCTGGAGAAGTTATCTATAAAGATAACAAAGTACCTTGCTCCACCTCGAGTTGAAATAGGTGACTGTCCCTATACATTTGAGTACACTAAATCCAACACTCCTTCGCTGTGCTTGGTACTATTGGCAAACTTTACCCTATGCTGTCTGCCAAAGATACACAGCTCACATAAATCACTATCCTCTTTCTTCAAGATTGGAATCATTCCTCTTCTGCTTAACTCCATAAGCCCTCGATCACTCATGTGACCCATCCGATAGTACCATAGCCGATACAAAAGCTGCTCCTCTTGTGCCGTTGCTAGCACCTCTGCACTATCAGTCATCACTGAGCCTTCTATCCTGTAAAGATTGTTGCTTAGTCTTCTATCCCTCATCACCACTAATGCTCTCTTGAAAATCTTAAAGCATCTACTCCCAGCCTGGCTATTAAAAGCATAACCTTGCTCCTCCAAGTAGTCCAAAGAAATCAGATTTTCTTTAGTTTGGTACATCTGGACATTCAACAAAGTCCGAATAACATCATCGTATATCCTCACCCTAATAGTGCCAACACCAGCCACTTTACAAGGATGATCATCTCTAAGGCTAATACTTCCTCCATCTATCTTCTGATAGGTAGCAAATCACTCCCGATGTGAAGTATAGTGGTGTGAGCATGCTGAATCCAATATCCACGTAGTATCACACTCTATGGACCCATCTGATATAATCAAAAGGTCTTCTCCACTACTCACCAATGCTGTATCATCATTCTTGCTGGCCTTATCCATTTCTGTCTTCAAGAAGGGACAGTTCCTCCTCAGGTGCCCTAGTTGATGACACTTGTAGCACTTTAAGGACTTCTTTTGATCCCAAAATTTTGATCTACTCTTGGATTTACTGCTACTCTTCTCCTTTGATCTTTTTTGTCTTCCATTCACAGCCAAGACCTCAGAATTAAGATCTCCTTTATAGATCTTCTCTCTTTGTCCATTCAAACTGAGCATACCAATAACTTTTCATAGTTTAAGGTCTCCTTCTCATAAACTAGAGTTGTTATAAGACCATCATACAAACTCAGAAGAGAACAAAGCAATAACAATACCATATCTTGCTCTTCAATCTTCACATCCAAGCTCATCACCTCCGAACAGACTTGATTGAACTTCAGGATATGAGCGATAAGATCTCCTCCTTCAGACATCCTCAGACTATAAAGCTGCTTCTTTAACCACAGCTTATTAGTCATGTTCTTCCCCATATAAGTATTCTTCAGTCTCGTCCAGAGTCCCTTTGCAGTGGTTTCTGTACATACCTCAGGCAACACCTGATCGGCCAAGCACTTTCTGATTGTGCTGAAAGTAATCTCCTCTAACTCTTTTCAGTCTTCATCACTGATCCTTTCTGATTTTTTTCATACCAAGATCTTGTAGATCCTTTGCTGAACCAACAAGTCCTTTATCTACTATTGCCTTAGGGTAAAGTTCTCCTTACCATCAAATTTTTCAAAATCTATCTTGAATCCACTTGACGCCATCACTACAATCATGTCAAAACAACCCTAACACTCTTCTGTAATCAAACACCAGCAAACATAACCCTTCCAAGAAGATCTATGTGCCCTAGATCCTCTTTCCAACCTTCTGTATCACCTCTTCCCTGTGTAACCCATCTCCACCTCAATCAAGAGACAACCATGAAGAAAACAAGAAGATTTAGGATAAAATCTAGTGCAGTAGATCTGGATGCAGGAACCCTAGGCGACTTCCTTTTCTCCTCCATGAACCACCACTTTGATACCAAATGTTGGAGATTGTGCTAGACCGTGCGTGGGATCTGGTGATTAGCCAGCAACCAAAAGAGAAGATTGTTTATATACAGAAGCAAAGAATTCATAGATTGCGAATTGCAAAGAAAAAAGTAAACGAGAGTTTTTTGGGAGAAAGAGTTTTATTGAATTTATATTCAGCATACAACCTTGACCTATTTTACATGTATATATATATTACAATAGGGTCAAGCCCCAAGCTCAAAGAAAACTCTCAATCCAAACAGACCCACGTGCAGAACTAATCCTATGCAACTGAGCCGGCTCAATCCCAGATTGAGTCGGCTAATCTGCAGTCACCCAAAACTGCACTCTCTATTTGTTTGTAGGTTAGTCAACTCACCTGTAAACTGAGTCCGCTAATCTGTCACTGAGTCGACTCAGTCTGGAACTGAGCCGACTAACCTGTATATTAGCCTGAAGTTTTCGAAATGTCACTTTCTATCCTCTGATGTTTCTCAGATCAGGTGAGTCAACTAACCTGTCATTGAGTCGACTCAGTCTGAAACTGAGTCAACTAACCTATGTGTCAGCCTGAAGTTTTTGAAATGCCACTTTCTGTCCTTTGATATTTCTTAGATGTAGTTGACCTAGTTTCAGACTAAATCGACCCACTTTCAATTTAGTCAACCCAGTCTGAGATTGAGCTGACTAAGATTCTGAAACTCTTTATTCTGGCTGAAACTTTCACTAACTTGTTGCCTTCTTCTCTTGACCTCTTCTTACATGTTTCCAAGGCATGGGAGCACTACACTTGAGCTCACACTATCCACTTATTACTTCTGATTAGATTGTACGTCATGAACTTTCTCAATTTAACTATCCTCCCACTGCCCTTTCTTGGATAAACTCTTTTTTCAAGAAGATGACATGCCTACTAACAAATACTTTTATTGAGTAGGATGGTAGAAGTAGTATCCCATACTCTTTTTAGGATAATCTATAAACCTGCATTTATCCGATCTAGCACTAAGCTTATGTCCTTCAATATTCTTGACATAAGCAGGACAGTACTATATTTTCAGATGTTTAAGGCTGGGCCTCTTCTCTTTCTATATCTCATATGGAGTGTTAGTAATAGATTTAGTTGGTACTTTATTTAAAATATACGCTGCGATCTCAAGAGCATATCTCCAAAAGGAGATCGAAAGATCTGTGAAGCACATCATAGATCGCACCAAATCTAATAAGATGCGATTTCTCTTTTCACAATATCATTTAATTGTGGAGTACAAGGAGGAGTCCATTCAGAGAAAATTTTATTATTTTTAAGGTGATTAAGAAACTCATTAGTTAAGTATTCTTCTCCTCGATCAGATTGAAGAGCTTTAATATTCTTACCAGTTTGTTTCTCAACCATTCTTTGGTACTCCTTAAACTTATCAAAGACTTCAGATTTGTATTTTATTAAATACACATATCCAAATTTTGATAAATTATCAGTAAATATGATAAAGTAGGAGTATCCATCTCTGACCTGAGTTGACATTAGGCCACAAACATCTGTATATACTAGGCCCAATAAGTCACTCATCCTATCTCCATGTCCAGTAAATGGAGTCTTGGTCATCTTATTCATGAGATAAGATTCATAAATTCCATATGATTCAAAATCATAAGAATCAAAAAAAAAAATTTGTATAACTTGTTAATCCTTGACTCATTAATATGACTAAGTTGACAGTGCCAAAGATATGTAACATTCACATCTTCACATCTTCTCTCTTTTTTTTCTTCATTTGATCAACATAAAGAATATTATCATTAAGTGACAGAAATAAAAGATCATTATTAATAAAAGATTGCCATAAAATTCGTTAGAATAATAAATAGAGCAACCATTGTTCTTTTCTTTTATTTCAAAATTATATTCAAATAATAAAGGAACTGAAATAAAATTTCTAACTAAATTAGGCATATAGTAACAGTCTTTTAATTCCAAAATTTTATCTGAAAGCAACTTAAACAGCATGGTTCTTATGGCTTCAACCTTTCCTTTATTCAAAACCATATTCAAATAACAAATAAACTGAAATAAAATTTCTAACTAAATTAGGCATATAGTAACGGTCTTTTAATTTCAAACTTTATCCGAAGGCAACTTAAACAGCATGGTTCTTATAGCTTCGGCCTTGATGGACTCTTCACTAGCATGAAGTCACCTTCATTCAGTATCCTTATTTCCTGCAGATCCTGCAATGATTTATATAGGTGTGAACCACAGATGGTATCTGTTGGGTATAAAATACCCTCAGCCGAAGTTCTTGACAGGTGGATCCTATCAAGGCTTCTCCAAGATGGGTTCTTCAGGCACCTGTCAGATTGCTCCAGATGCCCTCTGGATTTCGTTGCCGGCCGACCCTCTACAGTGCTCACTGAGCTCCGCTCCTGACCGATCTTCTACAGTGATCGGCGCCTGACTGAATTCCCTTCAAGTTGTGTCTACGGCTGAACTTCCTCGATGACTGATTTCTACCGCTACCGAACTCCAGCCAAACCTCTCGACGGTCGACCGTCTCTGCCGAACTCCTACGAGAACAAGCAGATTTCACCCGGACTCCTACGGGAACCGGTCTATCCCAGCCGAGCTCCTATGGGAGCAAGCAGATTCACCCGGACTCCTACGGGAGCCGGACTTCTTCCCAAAGTTCTTGCTACA
>KE504975.1:309935-320777 GCA_000441515.1 Elaeis oleifera
GTTATCATGTTTACACATTTTAAAACTATTTGTCGACCGTGGTTGACAAAGAGGTGAATGTGAGAGAGAGAGAGAGAGAGATTTGAGTTCTTTTTGCCTTAATCATAATTCACCAAGTGGTTAAACCAAAGAGAAAATTAGTAGAACCACCAAAGAGAAGAACTAGATCAAAAGAATGAAACAAATTAAGCAGCCTTCATATATTCCAATGTCGTACCTCATTAGTACATCAAATCATTGAAAAAACGACACAGAATATAGATAAAACAAGAATAATCTCTAGAGTTGTGCACCATAGAGGGAGAGGAAAAAGATAAAATAAAAGGTAATGGATAGGTTTAGTAGTCTTGTCCTGCGTCTAGAGCCTGAATGAAGCCGTCTATCACTTAATTTTTGATAGTGAAAGAAGTATTTAACTGCAGTAATGACTATCTTTGTCGGTTATCAACAATGGTTTTCCATATGACTATCTTACTTTCAAGTGTCCAAATAACTAGTGGTAGGAGCTAATTTCAGAAACAAATTTTTTGAAACTTTGGCCTAGGTAATCTACCTAGGCACTTGGAAAGCCTAGATTATCTACATAGCAGCAGACTGGATTTATATTAGAAGAAAAAATAACTTTTATTGATTTATATTTTCTTGCACTACCTTATTTTCACTATTATGCAGAAATAATTTATTTATGAAAATTGAAAGTGAAAATACATAACTTACGAGATGCACTTATGTTGTTCATTCTTTGTGCCATCTCTCCTTACCTCAATACATGCTTTACTTATGTATCACCAACTAGAGGTTCTCATGAAGTTATCCAATACCTATTCTATTATTAGTAAACCTTCAATATGTTGCCAGTAGTTGTTCAGTGGCCAAAGGTGTTTTTATTTATTTATTTATTTTTATTAAATTTATTTTGTTACATAGTATTTTCTTTTACCTTCATCTTCTCTTTTCATGTTATTACTCTTCTTCTTGCCTTACTCATTTAAAAAATCTCCTTCTGCTTCTTCTTCAGCTTTTTGTTCCCCTTTTCATCCATCTTTATTTTTTGTTTCCCTTTTCATCCATCTTTATTTTTTGTTCATTACTTTTTGGAATGCAATTATGGGATTTTATTCAGGATTTATTAGCTTGACATTTTCTTATACATCAAACTCATACTTTTAAGATTTTACTTGAAATAATTTGCTTTTATTATCATTTAAATTTGCTTTTTAACTAATATATCATGAATTCATATCATGGTTCTAATTAATCACAAAGTGCATATAGCTCTTTACAAGTTCTTTTTCTTTTTGGTATATATACCCTTACAAAATAGCTTATTGTATATCTAGCCTTCAAAAATTACTATTTGCATATATATCCGCCCAATCATCATATTTCATATGAATACATATCTGGTTATATTTTAGTTGATGGTTTTAATAGATAATCATTTTGAGTATAAAATAGTTTTACCACTCTTTACGATAATATAACATCCTTGACAAAATTGCTTTCTAAAGAGTTCTAGTGGCTAAAAATCTTAAAGAGGATCCTAGTGTAATCTTTTTTTCTTATTATTCAAATATAATCAACTATATTTTCATATAAACACGAAATCTGTACTAAGTACATTTCCAAATTTGAAATCTATTGGTCAATCAAAGTTTATGACAAAATCACGAAAATAGTTTCTTTCGCTATAAGAATATTCTTTATTAGCGACAGCTAATAAGCCATCGCTAATGATGATATTTATTGATGAATTATTACGATAGAAAGAAACCATCATTAAAAGGTTGAAGACCTATTAGCGATGGTATAGCCGTTGCTATAACACTTAAATTTTAATTATTTATTTATTTTAATATTTTAAAGTTTAATTACTTATTAACGGCAGCTTTAGCGATGCCACTTTCGTCATCATTAATACAGTGCCCTAAGATCCACCCATTTTCGACTGATTATTTTCCGCCACGAACCCACCTCCCTCCTTCTTCCCCACCTCCAGTCCCCTTCTTCTCCTACCGCACCATCGAAACCCTGTCGGAGCTCCCATCCCCATGCCCCAGTCCCGCATCAAATCTATCATCCCTGTGCATCGGCCTCCCCCTTCTTTCCCACCTCCCCTTCTTCCCTACCACGCCGCTGGAACCTTATCGAAGCCCTAGTCCTTGCGCCGCCATCCCGCATTGGATCTGCCATCCTGGCACCCCGCCTCCCCTTCTGCCCCATCACATCATCGAAACTTTGCCGAAGCCTCTGTCCCTATGCCATCGTCCCTGTGCTGGATCCGCCATCTCCATGCCGGATTCACCTTCCCGCACCGCCGCCTCCCCCTTCTTCTCTCGTTGTGTCGTTGGAACCCTACCAGAGCCCCCATCCCCGTGTTGCCATCCCCATGCCGGATCCACTGTCCCCACATCCTCGCCATCCTCCCTAGCCATTTCGTCCTCTTCTTTCGTCCCTCTTGAGTATTAGCGATGACGGTGACGACCGCGATGATGACGACCGCGACGGCGGCAAAGCTGTTGCCACATGCTATTCTCTCCTCTTCTAATTTTTGATATTTGAATTTAAATTTATGATATTTATTTAAATTAATGATATTTGAATTTAATTTATACATGAGATGCACATCCCGACCCTCTCCATTTGTAATACTGCTCGATACTTTGTAACCATTGGGGTGGGATTTGCCTGAATGCTCTGCTAGGGTGGTAGGGTGTGCCACTTCCATGGATGCCCCAGCTCGATCCATCGGCATGGGATGTGCAATCCGACTATCTTAGGTGACAGTCCCTGGTGCATGGGTCACATAGCCCGATTGTCCTACGGTCGAAGCCTGCGTATGTGGGATGCGCATCCTAACTCTCTCCATTTGCATTGTTGTTCGACACTTTATAACCCTAGGTTGGGATTTGCTTGGATGCCTCACTGGGGTGCTAGGTTGGGCCGCCTCTACGGCTGCCCCAGCTCGGCCCATCAGCATGAGATTCATGACCCAATTATCTTGGACGACAGTCCCTAGTGCGCAAGGCATGCGGCCTAGTTGTTTGGCACACCCCAAGTCCGCATGTGTAGGACGCACATACCAATCCTCCTCATTTGCAATACTGCTCGATACTTTGAAATCTCTTAATTTAAAATTTAAAATATTACGTTGTATAGAACCATAAATCCGTCTTTTGATTAATGTACATATTCTATGATATTCGTATATTTATATATTTTTATATAGATGGGAGAATTATGTATATTGGTCAATTGATTATCCAGTATGGATAGTTAAAAAATATAATTAATTCTATAGGTCATTACAGTAATCAAACAGTATATTGAGGATTCGAAAAAATTTTGGATAGCATTTCTTTTTAGTTCTCCTAATACATCTTAAGCCATATGGGGAGAATTAAAGAAAAATACTATCGAAATTTCTTTCGATCCCTATTACATATTGTTTGATTACTGTAATTGATCTATAGAATTAACGTAATTTCTGAATGGGATAAGATCTTCTATACCTATTCGTTGATAATAGGATGCATTTATTATATAAGCCATTCGAAATGATAAAATAATCATTTAGCAATTGCCTTATATTTGTATATGCAGAATCCTTAGATAGTATGTCATGGACCGTAATAGGATGGACCATCGAGTAGTCGATAGGATAATTTCTACTGAATACAAAGAGGATGTAGAGTACTTCTGTGATTATACTTTTTGAAATGCGGCACTCTTACATCAAGGACAAACTCGTTGCCTTGGTAAGAGATGTGGCAATAGAGAAATGCTTAATAGGGATACAATGACTATCAATTTTTATAGGAGTGGATTTATGCCAAACTACAAACATTGATATCTACATGGAGAGACATGGGAGATAGTTACAAAGGTTAGAAATAAGTAGGATAGTTGTAAGTATCCATCACAATCCCAACTCTTCAATCACTTATGATATTATACTTATTTTATGCATGCATAGGCAATAGGATGAGATGCTGAAACAGAACAATCCGAGGATAAGTGAGGAAGATATTTTCACTCAGCACTCATAGAACTTTGCAGATTGATTTCACCAATTGGTAAGTGACCATTGTCATTTTATATGTTTTAATTTTTCAAATTTATTCCTTTTATAATATGCAAGTTATGCAAGAGAGTGAATCCATACCTAAGAAGCTAAGACTATTAGGTTACAAGCCAACAAAATAGGTGACATGTTATAATGGCTGTAACATAAATGATTTTAAATTTCACACCCAGTAATATGGATATCATAAGAGCATAGTGAACAATGATGTATGTATAAAGGATATTTAATAGGAAGAGGTGGAGAGTGACTATTATGGAATCCTTGAAGAAGTGGTCAAGTTGACCTACCTTGGAGGTAATAGTATTATTCTATTTAAGTATCGATGGTTTGATAATGACAATTATATAGAGATTGATCCACAATACGGACTTATTGAAATCAAACATAGATCAAAAGTATATATCAACGAGCCCTTTGTGTTAGCTCAACAAGCTGTTCAAGTATATGATACTCTTTTTCCATCAAGAGAGGGAGAAAGAAAGATTGGTAGGTTGTATACAAAATTAAGACTCGAGCCATTCATTACGAGCTCGAAGAAGAAGAAAAGCCCATTTATTAGAATACTTTAGAAGGATGAAACATTAGGAGTTCATCAGCCTTTAATAGATGCAGAGTTGGATGCTCTAGAAATTCTCCTACATGATGGCCAACATGAGGAGGTAGATCATACTGAGTTTATTTTAAAAGATATTCCTATCCAAAAAGGTGAAGAAGAAGAAGAAGTGAAAGAAGAGGAAGAATTGAAAGAAGAATCTGAAGAGTACCAAATATTTGAAGAGGCCGATGAGTAGTGGTAAGTATATCAAGCTCCCATTATATCATTCTATTTAGATTTCTAACATTAAATAAACCTTCAAACTTAGTGGAGTCGACCCCAGGAAGCAAAGAGTCGACCTTTGTACTGAAACATATTAAAAAGAGGAATATTTAAGTTCAAGAAGGAAAGAGTCGACCCTAAGGACAAAGGAGTCGATTCTGACATGCTGAGGAAGACTGACATGCAGATGGAGTCGATCTTTGAATAATTGGAGTCGACCCCTAAGTAGATACAGTCGACTCCTGAGGAATTGGAGTCGATCCTAAGCTCAGAGATAGCATAATGGCTAGTTTTCTTTATCTTTATGATGTGCTTATTTTATTTGCTTTTCATGCTTGTCTTGCATCATTTCAATTCTTGCATTGCTTGCCATAATTATATGATTAATCTGTGAATCTATTTATTTTAATTTTAAAGATTACAGGATGACTACTTCTAGAAGACGGAGCCATGCTAGTTGAGGAGAGAGCTCTAGAAGACAGAGCTCTCAAGAAGAGAGCTCTCACGTGGCCGGCTTGTATGGTTCTATCGCATCCACACCACTCGGTAAACTCTAACACTTTAAAATTTTTGTTAGGTTATTTTATCTTTTATTATCTAATATAATATTCTTTATGATGTTTGTTACTCTCAAGTTTGGATGATATGGGATCACTATTGACTCTATAGTCACACAAGCAGTGGCCAACTCTCAGCCTCAGTGTCGTGAAAGAGGACCTACCTGGCTTGCAGCATCTCCAACTCGATCGAAGAATAGAGAGCACATCCACATTCAGAGCTGCTTGTAAGTACTAGATCTTTGAAGAATATGTTTAAATTTTAGCCATTTTAGAATCAATATTTATTATTCAAATCAATTTTGTAAGATATTTAAGGAGCTTGGGGTGTCCCGTATGGTTATCGGGATCATTCAATGATTGATATTAGGGTCGGTGAACAAGTTCTTTAGTTGGCCATCAGGGGCTCATGACGCTATATTGGAGATGTTTCTGGTAAGTTAAAGATGTTTAATTTTAAATTTATGATATATTTGTATTCTATTTATTAATACGTGCTTTTTTCTAATTGAAAAAATACTACTGATTTGAGACTCCTTAGGATGAGAAGGCTGGCCGTCGGACCTTCAAGGAGGTCGTCACACGTAGGCTCCGAGATGGGTTATACAATCTTAGGTAGTCCGTTACTGAGTTCTCCAATTTAAAGTCACCATCAGACTGAAAGTCTTTCATGAATCATTGGATGCGAGAAGATGTATGGGAGACTCTCTGTGACTGATGGAGCAATGAGGACTACTCTGACAGATGGCAGAGGGTCCGATAGAATCGAACCATCCAACAGGATCCGATCAAACACACCGATGGCTCCGTTGGCACACATATTATAGCAAATATATTAGTAAAATTCTAAGTTTATATTAATCTCATATTTAGTTGATCATATGTATATTTTTTTAACTTAATTTTATTATTTACTTATTGTAAATATGACAGTTAGGTCATGTACCACGGCAGCTGCACTTGTGGGAGGCCACACACCAATCTAGGAGGATGGTGATTACTTAGATTCTAGGTACAGACGAATCATGATAACTTAAATATTATTTATTATATTATATATATATATATTGATATGTATAATAGTATCGATAAATTTTAAACTGTATAGGCAGATTACACGAAGCACGTCGTAGCATGGCATGATGAGGACCCATTCTCTCAGCCCCTCCTTAACCTCGAAAGATGGTTTAGGGCCATTAGAGGGGTGAGTAGGAGCCGGATCATAGGGTTCGGATATAGCTTTAACTCTCTACCGACTTACTAGTCTTCGACATCCTCCTCTCAGACCTCGACGATCCAAACATGGGGTGATGTACATGGTGAGGAGGTCATGTAGAGGCTTTTTTGCCAGCGATCTCAGAGCTTCCTGGACACCATCCGTGAGACAGTTGTTAAGATTCTTCGAGATCCATATCTGCGTGATTAGCTAAGCTCGTTGTCACAACCATCACAGCAGGTGAATCAAGCAGTATTAACAAATTTTTTACTCGTTTAAATTTTATATTTAGAAGTTTCACATAGTTAGGCTTCAGTCGGAGAAAGGGGATCTAGGGGTCAAAAGTCAATCTATTCATCTAATGAATGGGCTGAAGGTATAGATACGTCTGTATCATCGAATGAAATATATAGAAATAATCTATTTGAGAATTGAAGGAGTATATCAAAATATTTCATGCCAGTTTAGGCTTCAAACTGGAGGAAGGGGATACCCAAGGGGTCAAATTTCAATCTAACTATCTGATGGATGGGTCATGGATGTCTATAATTTCGTATTATCGAATGAAATATATAAAAATAATTCATTTGAGAATTGAAGAAGTGTATTGAAATATATCCCTCCGTACTGGTTTAGGCTTCAAGCGGAAGGAAGAGGGTATCAAGGAGATCAAAATTTAATCTAAGTATCTGATGGACTGGTCGGAGGTGTCTATAACTTCGTATCAGTGAATAAAATATGTAAAAATAATCTGTTTAAGAATCAAAGGAGTATATCAAAATATATCCCTTCGTAAAAGTTTAGGTTTGAGGTGCACTAATTATTTAGTTTATAGTTTCAATTAATTTAGTTCTAAAATTATTAATAATATTTATTTTTTCATTACAAGATGCTGAAATATCTGGCTCTCATCTACCTGCTGCTGCAGACAATATACAGAAGGAGGAGGATCTTTGTTGATTATTTTTAATTTTGATATAATATATCTAATTTTGATATTTGAACAATATTTTCTGTATAATTGGATAATTCATATTTTTTATATAATATTAGTTTTATTTATGATGTTGATAGTTAATTGGTTGTTGTTATAATGTCTATAAATATATGTTGGTTGTTAATTTAATTATAGTAAGTTTTAGTAAATATATTTGCTGATTTTTTTAAAAAAAATCTATTATTAGCGATAACTAAATCCATTGCTAATATCATTGCTAACTATTAGTGACGGACTATAGCAGCTACTCATATATTTTTAATTTTTAATTTAAATTAAAAAAATCTAAAAATTATTATAAGTGATGGATTTGCCGTCGCTAATTATTGTCACTAATACTTTATTAGTGATGGTTTTTTTCACCATCGCTAATAATGATCTTCAGCGTTGATCTTTTTTGATAGCTTATTGACGATGGTGTTCTATCGCTAATAGTATTAGTGACAGTATACTATTAGCGATGGTATTTCGGCCATTAGCGATGGTATTTAACCGTTGCTAATAATTATTTTTTTATAATATTTATATTACATGCTATCACTAATAATTAATTTTGTTGTGATATTTGTATTATACTCATGAGGACTTCATAATTAATCATGTGATTGTATTGAAAAAAAAATTAAAAAAATTCGAAAAGGAACTAGATCAAAAGAAGGAAAATGGATAAGCCTTCATTGGTCCAACTTTATATATATTTGATTAACTATACCAAAACAAATTTGGAGTACGTCAGACCTTATAGAGTAAGAAAAGAAAAGCATACCCATGAAGAATTTTGTAGCTAAGGGAGTGGTTAATTTTAGAAATAACAACCTTTGGACAATGGCTACCAATAGATTTCCATATGAATAACTTCTCCTTAAGTGTTCATATAAATACTTATAATAATTAATTACAAAATAACTTCTATTGAAAGTTATTTTGTATAAAACTTTCTCATGGTACTTATTATTCTAAAAGTGACATGCTATTTTTTGAATGATATGAAAAAATAGATGTTTATACATTATTTATTAATTTGCATTTTTTGATACACCCGATGTCATGATTAATTTTAGCAATAACTATCTTTGGACAGTAGCTACCAATAGATTTCTACATGGATAACTTCTCCTTAAGTGTTCAAATAATACTTATAATAATTAATTACAAAAATAACTTCTATTGAAAGTTTATTTGTATAAAACTTCCTTATGGTACTTATCGTTCTAAGGATGACACATCATTTTCTGAATGACAAGCAAAATTAAGTGTTTATACATTATTTATTAATTTGTATTATTTGATACACTTGTCCGCATGCTAATTAGATATATAGAAATTCAAAGTTACTAAATACTTCCTAATAACGGTTACAAAAAATTAATGAATTATAATATTTTTAGATATATAATTAATAATATTCTAAGTATGTGTCTACTAAAATCTTGTTTGATATGGTCGCTATAAGGTAGAGTATGATTGCCACATTTCTCGATGAAGTGATTACACTAAGGATGAACCTCTCTATAAAAAGGTTATCAGAGTTGAAGAAAATAATGCAAGATGAGGTTGGGAATAGAGATACTCACTGGTAGGTTTTTCTATATAGAGATAGGAGATGAAGAAACTATTGGAGGTTTGAAGAAAGAGATTGCTAGGAAAGAGGCATTTGAAGAAAGTAGGCTTCTACTCATGCACAACAATGGTTGTTTGATGAAGGATGATCGGTGCAGCCTTGTTGAATATGGTTGCTATGAAGGATGCATTCTTTATCTCATCTTTTGCCCTATTAAAAGTTCTTCTTGGCCCATGCCCTTTGAAGGTTGTAGGACTATTATTTTTAAGGAACGTTAAAGGTATTCTACTTTTATTATTTTTTATATTATTTTTGAAAGAATCAATCTTTAAATTTAATAATATTATTTTAAGATTGAAACTTTGTTTTGAGTTAAAGCATGCTATTATTGATTTGGTATATCGGTTGTTCTATTTTTTTTATTTTTTGCTTTGATAAATATTTTTCCTAGATATTCCTATTATTTTGCTTTGCTAAATATTTTTCTAGATGTCTATTTTCTTGAAGCCAATAAAATAGTTCTATTTTTCTAATCCAATGGTAATTAATATATCCCACAATTATTGGATAAAAGTGGCAAAGTATATGTAACATTTTATAATTTCAATGCTTTTTTTGTCAAGTTTAATTTGTTCGTGTTCTCTTTCATTCTCTCTCTCATGCTTTTGTGATGAAAACTTTAGAATTTAAAAAGGGGATGCAAGACAATGGCCATTAATGTCCATCAAGAGAGACTTAAAGTCTCCTTTAGGAGAGAAGGAGGAGGTGAAGACTACTAGTATCTGCTTTCTAGGATCTCCAGTTAGTACTACTTCTTTTAAATCCTATCTTCTTTTTCATTTAAAATACTTACCTTCCTATCTCCTTCTCTTCTTGTTGCATCTCCCTTTCTGATCTTTCTATCTATTTTTTATCTCTTTTGCTTAACAAGCACATTCTCTAATGTATCTTATACAATCAATACACCTCTTTTAAAATCCTATCATCATGCTCTTCTTCCTCCTCCCTTCCCATCCCTCACCCTTTCCCTTTAATTCCAATGGTTTAAAGCTTGAGTCCTCTATGGATATTTTTCCAAGGTTCGATTTGAGAGCCAATAATTTTAATCTTTTTCCTTCATCTATAACTTTAAGATATCAAAATTTTCTACTCAGATTCAACTTGTTATCTATTTGAAATTTGTATTTCAATCTTTTCTTTCCATATTATTGCGTTGTATAGAAGTTTCATCCTTAGCTATAATAGATAGTCTACTTAATAGAAGACAATGGCAATAGTAGATGGTGAACAAATAAATATAACAGCAAAATGCTAGTCCTAGGTTGATACATAATTTTCACTTTTAGTTATAATTGATTGAGAGGGAGGGTCTTAATATAATGGTATAAGATTACTAATTTGACCTGGGTGTCATAGGTTTAGAACACAGAAGCAGCCCCTCTATATAAGGAAAAATTGTGTATGTCTAACTTTTCTAATACCCCATAGTGGCAAGAGCCTAATGCACTAGGATCCCCTTAATTATAATGGATGGAATTGGTTATCAAACAACTTATTATCCTTTATAGAATTAAGGGCTAAAATTAATATAAATTATTTTATTTAAT
>KE504975.1:326872-354248 GCA_000441515.1 Elaeis oleifera
TGCATCCTTTGTTGGTGATCCATGCATGAAAATAAGGAGGAGGTGCTCAAGAGTTGGGCGCCCCTTATCTTTCCATGTTTGGATAAGTCTTGACTAGGTATTTGACCTAGACAAGGACTCTATCATATCTCTCTCTATAAAATGAGTTTCTTCATAAAATTTTTGAAGAAGATAGTTTTTTGAGAGACCTTTGGGCCATCCAAAAATTAGAGAGAAAGATCTTTGGGTCGTGGAGATATAATAGACACAAGATAGGGTGTCTAGAGAGAGAAACGAGAAGAAGAATAGGGTCTTCTTCTAGGGTTTTTGTTTCATCTCTTTCCTTCCTCCATCTTGAGTTTTCTGAGAGCATCTCAGATCTGAAACTCATCCTTCTACTTCTCATCTTTGGAAGAGTCCAGATCAAGAAGAAGGAGGCACCTGATCAACCATCAAAGAAGGATCAGCGCAGTACTAGCATACTATGCTGATTTTCTGAAGCAGGACTTCTGATCGAGATTCGTGGGCTCGTGTGGACGACTCCTAGAGGTCGGACGCGTATGCGGCTTGCAACATCATCCTCAAGCCCGGATCAGCAAGGTTAGAACGTCTAACTTGCAAGGTAATAGATCTGATCTATTGTTTAATACATACATTAGATGTAGTATAGAAACATGTTGATATGATCAACATGTAGTTCATGCTTTATATATATTTTAGTTTTGATTTAATGCTATGTAATAATTATGTAATAGGATCTTAGATCTAGAGATTCTCTGATTTTAAAATAAATTTTGATTTATTTTAGTCTTCCGCTGCATGATCTTGAAAAAGTTTCAAGATCTAACCCTGAAATCCTAGATCTGGTTCCTACATGTATATGTATGTCTATGTATGTATGTATGTATATTTATATGTATGTGTATATGTGTGTGTGTGTGTATATGTGTGTGTGTCTATGTATATGTGTGTATGTATATGTGTGTGTGTGTGTGTATATATATATGCTCATTTCAAAGCTATATGGATCAAAATGGGCTGAAAGATTTAGCTTAAGTTTATAATTTAAAACACTTTTGGAGACATTAACTTGATGTATTCATGTCCATTTAGGATGCATGATACCCATTTCAAAGTAACTTCAAGGTCTATAAAATTTTGGCTTGGAGCTTTGGCTAATTTGATCACTGTAAGAGTTCAAAAAGATAGCTAAAGTTTCTTGATGGGATTAATATCTAGGTCTGGACAACATTTAATAGAAATATAGATTGTTGGGATATGGTAATTTTAATTATATGGTGCTTGTATATTGTTTAATTAGAAATGTAAGTGTATTATAGATAGAGTTGCAATCACTCAATTTTACTATGTATCTATGATTATACATATAACAATCTGGCTAGCTTTAAGATAGGGAGGGCAGCAAGGTGGATTTTTTTTTAAGTATCCGATCCATCCCAAATCCTAATTGAATCCATTTAGCAAAACTCTATAGGTTTTGGAATGGATTTGACATTTAAAATTAAAATCCATTAGGGTTTAGGATAGGTTTGTGTAGTAAGATTTTAAATAGATTCAGATACAAGTAGGATCAATTTTGCAAATACGCTATCTGCTACCATTCCTATCTTAAAGGGTTATTAAGTACTTAAGATCTATTCAATGCATATCTAATATAAGACTAAATACATGTCTATATGGATCCTTGGTACTCCCCTCCTTTAAGATCTGGCATTCACATTGGGATTAGGTTCAAATCTATTTAGATCCAATCTCAAGAACCAAAAATCTAATTACAAATATCATAATCAACTATGGTCACTTAAATGGAGCCATACGGTGGTAACCCCTATCCACATGGGCCATTGGTCAAATCCACTCTTTTACCATTTGTAACAATATAGGTCTTTATGAAAAAAGATTAGCTACGAAGGTATTATTTGGGTTTCTTGATTTTGAATAAGTACTAAAACTTATTCAGTACATAGCCAATATAGGGCTAAGCATATATCCACATAGATTTCACATACTCCCTCATATAAACCCCAATATCTTGCTAAGTTAAGGATTGAAATCTATTCAAATTTAATTAAAAGTACTACAAATCTAATCAAAAATATCAGGATTAGCTTATGGTCAACTTAAATGGATCCATATTGCAACTGTCTTCTGGTCTACATAGGTCATAGGCAGGATCCTCAAATATCATTTGTAACAACTTAAGATTTTATTCAAAAGATTAATTGAAAGATGTTATTAAGTATCCAAGGTCTACCTAATACATAGACAATGAGGGACCAAACAAATGCCCATATGAATCCTTATAATTTGAGCTCTCATTTACTTAATTAATTTTGTATTGGCATTATTGCTCAGATAATTTGAGGTGTCTGAGATATTTTTTGGTGTTCACAAGCATTTCTGAGGCAAGCTTTCTCTATATGTACTCTCTAAATTATTAAAATTCTGAAATTATATTTTCTTATAAGAATTTTTTCTTTGTAGTTGTATTACATGTTCTATTAAAGTGGTTGCATTCTCCATATTAGTAAGTATACTCATAATGCAGTTCATATGGTATAAGATCGACTATGTACCAAAGGGATTATAGAATAAAAGCTTCATGAGTTTTTGATAATGAGCTTTACTAATAGATTTAATTGTATTATTATTATTGAAACTATTGTTATGGATTCACTTATGATATTTTATAGTTGATCAACGCTTGTCTTATGGCAAACCATGACAACTAATCGAAGCCTATCAAGGGGCAAATTAATCATGATCATGTAATAGAAGAAGCCTATCATAGGGTGAATCATGACATTGGCTGACTCCTATCATCGGGAATGGGCAACAAACTGAAAGTTAAATAAGTTATTTATCATGATGTATTATTTAAACATGTCCAAACTAGAAAATTGTAAACTATTTTGGCTATTGAGTTAGTGGCAATCTTCATATAGTATTCATAATTATTTTTTGCATATTATCATACTTCTATACTTGTGATTTCAATAGGACAAAATACATTAAATTATTTTTATTTTGAATTAAAAAATTTTCTTTAAATTAAATTGTCTATGGTTGAGAATTTACTGGCTATTAAGCTTATGGCTTTCTTCTTTTCTAGATGAGATGAATTGATAAAGTGCAGTTGTGTCGAGGATGCTGCAAGAGTGATTGGTAGTCTACTTGCAATTATTATTGATCTTCTTTATTTGAAAACTTGTTGACCAGAATCATGTGTTGTAGTGCTTGATAGTATGATATCATCATGTGGAACAAGTAGTTGAAGTTCAATTCATACCAAATGTTGGTATTGTTATGCTTGTGTTAAATGTTGTTTATTACTTTAAGATTTAGACACTCACAAACCTTACGCTACATGTTGGAAGTTATTTAGATCTTTCTCATACATATTTTTTATCTAGTTGACATGATATTTAGTTGATTGATAGTCTGATAGATTAAGCCCAAGACACCTTATGAGGCTAAGCCTTACTACATGATATTTTTATTTGGTTTCTAAATTTGAGTGGTTCAAATTTGAATTTTGAATTCAAATTATTGGGTTATGGAGGGAATTTGCTTTGGTCTATTTTGGTTGTTATTTGGGTTGGCCTACAAGGTGATAATTTGTTATTTTTGTGGTTACCTTTATGGTTTGTATGAGTTTGATATCTTTGTTTAAATATGTAGGCATCTTCATCCTTGATCTTTATAGATTTAGTGAAATAGGTGAAATAGTTCTATCTCCTCTCCTTAATTTCTTTGCTTCATCTTCTTTTCTATCTTTCTTTGTATGTTCCATGGATACAACACATAGTTTAAGTTGTTGACTCTATAAATTCCATCATATATATATGTGAAAAATGTCGAGCCCACCAAACCTCATATGCATATGGTCGTGCCATTAATTCAACAATCATCTCCCTCTTGCTGATCCTCCAATAGTTAAAACCATATAAATGTATCAAAACTAATTATAGACTACATATAAAATTCTGTGAACACCTATGCTTGAAATGTTATCGAATGCAAAAATAAAATAATACATATATTACTACAAAAAATTAATTATTAGCGACAGCTAAATGCCATCACTAATGGCCGAAATATTGTTGCTAATATTTTAGCTACAAAACATCATCGCCAATAAGCCATCGAAAAAAAGGTCGATGCTGAAGACCATTATTAGCGACAGTGAAGAAGGTCGTCACTAATAAAGTATTAGTGACAATAATTGGTGATGGCAAATCCATCATTTATAATAATTTTCAAATTTTTTTAATTTAATTAAAAATAAAAATATATTAGCAACTACTGTAGTTCGTCGCTAATAAGCTATAGCCATCGCTAATAGTTAGCAACAGATTTAGCCGTCGCTAATAATAGATTTTTTTAAAAAAAATTCAATAAATAATTTATTAAAATCTGCTATAATTAAATTAACAACTAACATATATTTACAGATATTATAACAACCACCAATTAACTATCATTATCATAAATAAAAACTAATATTATATAAAAATAAATTATCCAATTGTACAAGATAACATTGTTCAAATATCAAAATTAAATATATTACATCAAAACTAAAAATAATCAACAAAGATCCTCCTCCTGTATGTCGTCTGCAGCAGCAAGTAGATGAGAGCCGGATATTTCAGCATCCTGTAATAAAAAAATAAATATTATAAATAACTTTAGAACTAAAGTAATTGAAATTATAAACTAAAGTAATTAGTGTGTCTCAAGCCTAAATTTTTATGGAGGGATATATTTTGATATACTCTTTCGATTCTCAAATAGATTATTCCTATACATTTCATTCGATGATATGAAGCTATAAAGATCTCTGACCAGTCCATCAGATGGTTAGATTATATTTTGAATCCCCTGGGTACCCCTTCCTTCCGCTTGAAGCTTAAACCGGCATGGAGGGATATATTTTGATATACTCTTTCGATTCTCAAATGGATTATTCCTACATATTTCATTCAATGATACAAAATTATAGACACCTCTGGCCCATCTATCAAATTGTTAGACTGAATTTTGATCTCCTGGATACCCCCTTCCTCCTGCTTAAAGCGTAAACCGATATGGAGGGATATATTTTGATATACTCCTCTGATTCTTGAATGGATTATCCTTACATATTTCATTCGATGATACAGATATATCTACACCTCCGACCTATCTATCGGATGAGTAGATTGATTTTCGACCCCTAGATCTCCTTCCCTCGATTCAATCCTAACTATGTGAAGCTTTCAAATATAAAATTTTAAAAATAAAAAATTATTAATACTGTTTGACTCACCTACTGTGATGGTTATGATAATGAGCTCAATTGATATTATAGTTACAGATCTCGGAGAATGTCAACAACCATCTCACGGATGGCGTCTTGGAAGCTCTAAGGTCACTAGCAAAAAAGCCTCTGCATGACCTCCTTGCATGTGCATCACCCTACATCTGGATCGTCAAGGTCTAAGAGAAGGATGTCAAAGACCAACGAGCTGCTGGAGGATCGAAGCTATGACCCGGCTCCTACTCACCCCTATGATGGCCCTAAGCTATCCTTTAAGGTCAAGGAGGGGCTAAGAGGATGGGTCCTCACTATGCTACGCTACGATGTACTCTACATAATCCATCTATATAGTTTAAAATTATTAGTGCTATTATATATATTAGTATATATAAAAATTAATAAATAATATTTAAGTTACTATGATCCATTTGAATTTAGAATCTAAGTAATCACCGATCCTTCTAGACTGATGTGTTGCCTCCTACAACTGTAGTTGCCCTGGTATATGACCCAGCTATCGTATTTACAATAAGTAAATAATAAAATTAAGTTAATAAAATATATATATGATCAACTAAATATAAGATTAATATAAGTTTAAAATTTTACTAATCTATTTGCTATAACATGTGTGCCAATAGAGCCACCGGTGTGCTTGATCGGATCCTGCTAGACGGTCTAATTCTTTCGGATCATCTGCTGTCGATCGAAATAGTCCTCACTACTCTACAGATCACAAAGGACCTCCCATACATCCCCCACATCCAGTCATCCGTGAAAGACTTTCAATCCGATGGTGACTCCAAATTGAAGAACTCAATGACGGACTACCTGAGATTGTACAGCCCATTTCGGAGCCTACGCGTGGTGACCTCCTCGAAGGTCTGACAACCAGCCTCCTCATCCTGAGGAGTCTCAAAACAGTAGTATTCCTGCAATTAGAAACAAGCATGTATTAATAAATAAAATATAAATATATCATAAATTTAAAATTAAACACCTTTGACTTACTAGGATATCTCCCATACAGCATCATGAGCCCCTGATGGTCAATTGGAGAACTCATTCACCGATCTCGACATCAATCATCGGATGATCTCGACAACCACATGGGATGCCCTAAGCTTCCTAAATATCCTGTAAAATTGATTTTGAACAATAAATGTTGATTCTAAAATGGCTAAAATTTAAACATATTTTTTGAAGATCTAATACTTACAAGTGGCTCTGAATATAGATGAGTTCTCTATCCTTCGATCAAGTTGGAGGTGCCGTGAGCCAGATAGATCCTCTACCATGGCACTAAGGTTGAGAGCAAGCCGTTGCTTCAAGTGACTATGGGATCAATGGTGATCCTACATCGTCCAAACTTGAGAATAGCAAAATATCATAAAGAATATTATATTAGATAATAAAAGATAAATAATCTAAAGAAAATTTCTAAAGTGTTAGAGTTTATCGAGTGGTGTAGGTACTGCAGAACCATACGAGCTAGCCCCATGAGAGCTCTCTCCTCAACTGTTCTTTCATGCACATCCCAAGTGGCAGATTGTATGGAGTAATAAAGACTGGCCAATATGAATATGGAGCCGCTGCATGATCGAATGATATAAACCCATCGGTAGATAGATCTAGTCGAACATTATGTGATTTTTGAGCAAATAAAGGATGGTAAGCATCAAATTTCTTTCATACCTCACTGTCTGATGGATGACTCATCATATCAGAATACTTGCGAATCTCTTCTTTGTGCCATCTCATCTGTCCAGCAATACTTTTGAACAAGTAGAACCTTCAAACCTAAGAGTGAGGAGAAGGTATCGAAAAACCTTATATGATATATCCTTTTGATTCTTAGCCTCTTGCTTCGGCTTAAATTGGCTTTCACTGCATACATCATATGAGCTTTTCAGTTGGTCCTTCTTATAGAAAAATATGCAATCACTAGGACATGCATCTATCTTTTCATATCTCATGCCTAATCCTTTCATCTTGTTTTTGAAGTATAGAAGCTCTTAACAAGCTTCTCATCCTTCAGTAATATTTTTTTATGATTGCTACCATCCTATTATAATAATTGATCATTATATTAAACTCGATCTTCAAGTTCAACAATTCTGACACAACTAATAATACAGCATGTGTTTTACATCTTGTCCATAGTGGTTCATCAGTATCTCTCAGCATATGATAAAAATCACAACTATCGATTTTGGATCGTCCTCCATATCTCAGTTAAATTCAGAACTAGCCGCATCCATAACCATGTCTATCATTCTATTTGTGTCTCTGTCCTGCTAATTTTAATCCTTGCAACCATCTTTCTATCTCGCTATATAGGTACCAATATTTATAGTTGGACATAAATCTACTCCTATATAAATGGACAGTTATTGCATCCCTATCAAGTATTTTCTATTGTCACATCTCTTACAAGGGCAACGAGCCCAACCTTGATGTAAGAGTACCACATTTTCAAAACATAATCATAGAAGTACTCTATACCCTCTCTATATTCAGTAAAATTATTCTGTCGATTACTCGACAGTCCATCCAACTATAGTCCATGGCATATTACCTAAGGATTCTACATATGCAAATACAAGGTAATTGCTAAATAATTATTTTATCATTTCGAATGGCTTATATAATAAATACATCTTATCATTAACTAATAGGTATAGAAGATTTTATCTTATTGAAAATTATATTAATTCTATAGGTCAATTAGAATAATCAAATAATATACAATAGGGACTGAAAAAATTTAAAAAAAAATTCTTAGTTCTCCCCACACGGTTTAAGATGTGTGAGGAAAACTAAAGAAAATATTATCTGAAATTTCTTTCAAATTCTCAATATATCATTTAATTACTGTAATGACTTATAGAATTAATTGTATTTCACAAGCTGTCCATACTGGACAATCAATTGATCAATGTACATAATTCTTCCATCCGTACAAAAATATATAAATATACGAATGCCATAGAATATGTATATTAATCAAAAG
The DNA here is from genome assembly GCA_000441515.1 of Elaeis oleifera. Taxonomy (NCBI): domain Eukaryota; kingdom Viridiplantae; phylum Streptophyta; class Magnoliopsida; order Arecales; family Arecaceae; genus Elaeis; species Elaeis oleifera. The sequence continues at coordinate 335,188 of KE504975.1, forward strand.
ATAGATCTATGATTCTATGCAATATAATATTTTAAAATTTTAAATTAGAAGGTTCCAAAGTACAGAACAACATTGCAAATGGGGAGGATCGAGATGCGCATCCTATGCATGCAGACTTGGGGTGTGCCAGATGACTAGGCTGCATGCCCTACGCACCAAGGCCCACCATCCAGGATAGTCGAGCCGCGAATCCCATGCCGATGGGCCAAGTTGGGCAGCAGCAGAGGTGGCCCAAGCTAGCACCCCAATAGAGCATTTAAGCAAATCCAGCCTCGGAGGTTCAAGTACCAAGCAGCATAGCAAATGGAGAGAGTCAGGATGCGCATCCCACACATGTAGACTTCGACCGTAGGATGATGGGGTCGTGCGACCTGTGCAATAGGGATTGTGGCCCAAGGTAGCTAGGTTGCACATCCCATGCCGATGGGTCAAGCTGGGGCATCCGCGGAGTCGACACCACCTACCACCCCAGCAGAGCATCCAAGCAAATCCCACCTCGAGGGTTGTAAAGTACTAAGCAGTATTACAATGGAGAGGGTCGGGATACGCATCCTGTGCACAAATCAAATTCAAACATCATTAATTTGAATAAATATCATAAATTTAAATTCAAACATCAAAATTAAAAAAGAAGGAATAGCGTGTGGCGACAGCTCCCACCGCCATCGCTAATACTCACTAAAAGATGGGAAGAAGAGGAGGAAACGGTGAGGGTGATGGTGGATCCAATGTAGGGACGGTGGCATAGGGATTGGGGTGCAAGGATGGGGGCTCTGGTGGGGTTCCAGCGGTGCGACAGGGAAAGAAGGGAGGAGGCGGGGTGTAGGGACAGTGGATCCGAAGTAGGGATGGTGGATCCGACATAGGGATGGTGATGCGGGGACTGGGGTGCAGGGATGGGGGCTCCAGTAGGGTTCCGATGGTGCAACGGGGGAAGAAGGGGGAGGTGGGGCGTGGGGACAGTGGATCCGATGCAGGGATGATGGATCTGATGCAGGGATGGTGGATCCGATACAGGGATGGCGGGCGAGGATGGGGCACAGGGATGGGGGCTCAAGCAGGTTTTGCAGCATGATGGGGAAGAAGAGGGAGGTAGGGAAGAAGGGGAGGCCAAGGTGCGGGAATGGTGGATCCGATATGGAGACGGAGGCTCTAACAGGGTTCCGATGGTGCTTTGGGGAAGAAGAGGGATTGAAGGTTGGAAAGAAGGGGAGGCGGGTTCGCAGCAACAAATAATTGATCGAAAGTCGGGGAGTTTTAGGACGCTGTATTAGCGATGACAAAAGTAGCATCACTAAAGCCGTCGCTAATAAGTAATTAAATTTAAAATAAATAAATAAATAAATTTAAGAGTTATAGTGATGGCTATGCTGTCGCTAATAACAAAATTCTCCGTCGCTAATAGGTCTTCAACCCTTTAACAATGGTTCTTTTTCATCGTAATAATTCATCAGTAAATATCATCATTAGTGACGGTTTGTTAGCTGTCGCTAATAGAAAATATTCTTATAGTGTATAATGAAAAATCAATGGCATCAACCACATATAGATAAAATACTAATCATTATGAAGATCCCTTGGCTACACTTCAAGTAGACACAAAACAAATGACATTAATATTATTAATGATCTAAATAATATTGCATATCATTTTTTAATAACCAAGATAGTAGGAAGCTAAACCAGAATTGGGCAAGGATGAGATCAACTCATTAGTATCTAACACCTCATCATGACTTTATCAACTCAATCAGTTCGCACCCTCAACTTACGGTGTTGATGAAGATAAATACCCATTAACCCAAGTTAAAATCAAGATGCATGTAATAGAGGTTTAGATTTACAAACAACATAGCAAGTAACTGTGCTTTCACGCCTGACCAACCTTGGCATAGAACTCCTTCTAGCCTACAAACTTGAAGAGATCATCTTTGATCTCCTTCTTAAGGCCAGGGCCATGGCAAGGGTGTCGAAGGTGGAGAGGTAGGTGAGCGGTATCGAGCTCTATTACATTCTGCAAAAAGGTTGAAGAAGTAGCTCTTGCAGGAGCTATTGTCCCACCGATTGATGGAGCGGAAGATCCACCTGAGGGCGATACCATCGAAGGTGTCAATGATGCTCTTGTTTGGGATCAGGTAGGGGTATGGGAATAGTAGAAGAGCTATGCATCTTACTTGGGACTAAGCCATGCACAACCATACATCCAGTTGAGCTTGGGAATAGTACATAAGAGAGCTATCTGTTACTTAAAATTTCTACACCTCTAATTTAAAGAAAAAGAAAGAAAGTTAATAAAAATTTCCAAGCCATGATATGGTTCACATTATCACATCCAGCTCAGAAAAGATGAAGTTGAATTAATGTGTGGGAAGAAAATGAAGACCTGAAACAATAGTGGTAGCAGGGTGATGTGCTTCTCCCTTTCACTCTCTTTTTTACAAATAGGAACTAGCCTTCTAGCTCCTTTTTCAAAAGTCTGAGAGTCAGATTCTAGTGACCCCATTGGTCCTTTTCTCTATTGAAGCCACTTCATACCATACACTACCCAGCCAACCAGACCAAGATCAGATGAAAGGGCAAGCCGATTTTCACCGATTCTCCTTTATAACCCTAGAAAGCTACCTCCTAAATTATCAAATTATTCATACTTTATTGATAAATTAGATAAATTAAACCAAACAAATATAAATTATATTTGTGGAAATCAATAGATAAAATATTTAACAATAAATTGGGAAGATGTTTTGTACTTGTAAAGTTGAACCTATGTGATTAGGGATGGCAATGGAATGGGTAACCCGTGAATCCGATCCACTCCGACCCATGATGGGCGGTAAATGGATCGACTAAATGGGTCAAGAGGTAGGCCGGTTAAAATTAACAAATCCACCGGTGAGATGGAGCTGGTCAGAGTTTGCTCTTGCCCACCCATGAACCTGCCCATATATGTGAAAAGTCCAAAGTACCATTAGTTATATATAGACATAATATATCTATACCATTGGTTTTTCACTTGAATAAATGATTGGATCTTTTATTATGATTATTTATAATAATATAGAGATGTAGGAGTTTTGGCAAAAATTTATTTATGAGATAAGATCTATCAATAGATCAAAGACATATAACATATTAGGGGCGGGTTGGGTTGGGGCGAAGTGGGTGAGGTTGGAACGGGTTGGAGCAGGATGGATTGAAAAAAAATAATATCAATAATAAAAATTTAGATTTTATAAATTTATTTAATTTTAAATAGATTTTCATGGATGATCTATGTTTTGAAATATAAAGGGTTTGAATTATGTTTATAAACCCACCAAGGGTTGATCAAGCAGAATGGATCCATATATCTAACTCATGAAGTGGATCATGGAAAGGGCCGATCCACTCCAAACCTATCTCGTTGCCATTTCTACATATGATTGGCTATATAAGACACCATCCAGTCAGCTGCACTGTTAACTTCTCTCTATATATAAAAACAACCTCAAAAGAGAACCATGAATACAACAGTCACCAGTATTCTAGAAGAATGGGATAAAGTCCAAGTTCAATAGGCAATGGACCTGAAAGCCATCTAATAATTATCTGAGAATCTCCCTCCTAATTATAAAACCTTCCATCTCTTCTTGAATCTTTTATCAATTGTAATCAATCACCTTTGAGAAAATCCTAGATTATTCATCATGCAATTGATGGTAAACAAAACAAATATATATATATATAATATTTTAGAAAGGAGTGTAGCAAATCCTGTTTTACTATATTAGTATATTTATCTGCAATTGCTTATTGATAAAATCCTCTTTTACTATTTCAGTGTACTCATATGCAATTGCTTATCAATGGACAAGGTTTATCACATCTTCACAAAAGAAAAAGCTTTATCATATTAACAATTTAAATTGGTTTTAACAAGAATTTAGGATAGATGAAATATACTGGAGAGATAGTTAAGCAATTGGATACTATCTTATTGCTAGGACTTTCTTTTCAAGCCATGTACCTTTAGGTTACCCATATAGCTATCTTATGATAAAATTTAATTCTTGATGATTATGTATTTTCCATTTGACACAATATTTAGTAATATTTGGTGGAACCAAAACTCTTCCTCATTCTTCTTGATATTGCATAGATAGTATTGATGTGCAAAATTTTAACAACTAAAGTTAGATAATGGTCATCTAAATTGCAAATTCATATTATTATTTATGATCTACACTATTAATACAAATATTCCAACAAGATATACATGCCAGTCTTGTCGCACTAGTTCTCCGTGCCTTTTGATAGGTTAAAGCTCATGTAAATATAACAATAGCTAAAAGGAACCAACCTCACTATTTTTTTGAAAAAAATTACAGAAACACCTCTTTAAGTTTGGGTCATTTACATTTAAATCCTAAAAGTTTAAAATATGTCAATTAGACCCCAAAATTTTAACATCTTTGTAAAATGGTCCAGCCATCTATCTTTATTAAAGAACATTATTATGTGAGGGTCACTTGATAGGATAATTTTTATGAAATCCTATAACTGCCTTTCCTACTAACTTAGCAAGAGGCTCTTGTTTTGGTGAAAATTGAAAGGGGACGAAAGTAACACTTTGAGATTTGTGTCTGTAGATGAATGACTTTGTCCTTTGAGATTTATACAGTTGGATGGATGATGAAACATATAGTTCTTTAAGATCCATGCAAATGGATGAATGATAGATGATGGAGTACTTTGAGATCTGTGTAGGCAGATGAATGAGAAAGAATAGTATATTTTAAGATCTATGTGGATATATGAATGATAGCAGATGGAGCACAATGAGATCTGTGCAGGTAGATGAATGACAAAGGATAGAATATTTGAAATTTATGTAGATTAATGGATGATAGATGGAGTGCTTTGAGATCTATACAAATGGATGGATGATAAAGGATAGGTCATTTTAAGATTTGTATAAGTACATGGATGATAAAGATGAACTACTTTAGAATCTATATAGATAGATGAATGATAGATGTTGGAGTACTTTGAGATTTGTGCAAATAGATAGATAATAGATGGAGTGCTTTGTAATCTGTGCAGGCAAATGAATGACTCAAGATAAAATGTTTTGAGATCTATACAAACAGATAGATAATAGAGTATGGAGTGCCTTAAGATTTATATGGAAAATGGGTGATAGAGAGTAGCGGTATTTCTAGATATTTTTCTAGTTTTGGAGAGCATGATAAATGATACATATCTCCAATTTGAATATCTCAATTAATATTCATTTATAAATAATTAATTATTTATAAAAAGAATGGAAATTTAGAATGTAATTTAACTAAAAAATGCATGCATATACAATTTTATTCATGGAGAATCTTTTGTTAGAGCATGCGCACATTCCATAGCTGTGTACAGGAATGTCCAGTTCGTTAGTGGTTTTAACTATGATAAACCACTCTAGTACCTTTATGTTGGATTGCGAGAAAACTGTGTTTGCTAAACCATCACAATAAACTTTATAGCCAATTTATGAGGTGAAAACCCTAAGATAATCTAATTGGAAATTGCCTACGGCATCTTCTAGACACACGAAATTTCATGCATATTATTTGAATAGTTATGCTGAGGTGAGGACGGATCTCATGTAATACATTTCCAAATGTCATGTCCCCTTTTAAAAATCCATAACTAAGATACATGCAAAGAGAGAGAAGCTAAGAAATGTAAGCCTGATGGAGAAGCATTTTTCCTCAAGTTGTTAATGTAGTTTTGGTTTTATTATTGCCATTTTACATAATTTTTATTGACCGAAAGTTTATTTATTTTTTAAAAGGAAGATGGAGATACCTATCAATATATTCAAGATACTGAAAACTTATAAACGGTTCTTAGTTTGATGCAATTTTATATTTAATCTTTCACTAATTTTAAGCCCGTAGAAAATAGGTATAGCTATGTATATGGACAAGCTTAATTGTGAAAACAAATACCTAGCTGTGCAGGGCTAAACATAAATTGAGATGAATACAAAAGATACAGTCTGGATGCCCTCAATCCTAATAGTCCATCAAATAAGCCAATGTTACCTGAACCAAGTGAACAAGTTGCTTCATCATTTGATGTTTCTTTGCAAGTCCCTATTCAAACATTGTCTGGGTTCACAATGGCCCAAGCATCAGCCATGCATGTGCTGAAACCCCAAGGCTGTCCTTTTTTCCTTTTTTTTTTATTACAACAAGGCTATCCTTTTTATCTACATCCACTCCATGCACTGACCTGGTACCAACTTGGAGCCTGAGGTTAAGCACATGTCCTTTTCACATGAGATTGTCTATTTTGACATGATGCTAACTTTTCTGCCACAACTGGGCCATTCCTAGTGGTTGCCTGTCCCTGCAAGAATAAGGCTAAGTATGCATGATGGGGCCTTATGTGATGGAGGCTTGGGAAAGGATGTGGCCTCAGATTTCTGGCACTATGGTCGTAATAAGAAGGATAAATGACCAGTGCTGTCATGAACTTTCGTAGCCAAAATTATGGATCCGGTTATCCGATGTGGGTGTAAAAGCCAAGTCAGATCATGATGGTACTCATCCTAATTTAGTTCAAGGATCCTCTACAATATGCATGTGGTGCCGTAGAGTACTATACATCTTTTGATGGTTGCCATCTGAAGATGAACGACCATCAAGCAACACGTACTATATAGGATATGGCTCGCATTTGTAAATTACCTTATTTGATAGCTATCCATCTTTTGATACTAGCCATTCGTGACTGTACAATACTTTACCATAAAGGATCCCTACTCCAAATTAGGACGAATACTATCATGACTGACTTGTTTATCATCATATGGTTCTGATATCTCATATCTCATCATCGAATCTCGAAGATTCTTGTAAGGATGGTTCAGCATTGAAGAGTTCACTACTTACAGTAATGAAAGCGTTAGGTTTGCATATAATTTCTAATAAGATCAATGATGTAGTCCACTCCAAATAAGATAATATATAGATATAGGTTATTTTAATTTAAGTTCTCTTTTCTAAGTAAAGTGCATATCTAAATGTCAGCTAGTTAAACCAATTTATATCCAATATTAGAAGAAATCAAGAAACATCACATAATATAGAAAGTTATTTATTTCACATACTACAACCCTATTAGAATACTTGCACTGCATGATGCATAAGATACAGATTTTTCTTCATTTTTCAACTACTTTGAAATATAATATAGAAATATAACAAATTAAATTAATAGAAGGCTTCAATAGTCAAATTTTGGCTATACAGTAAGCAATAAACTTTAATAGCAGTAAGCAAAAATATCCATCAAATATCTAAAATGATATACTAATATCGATTTAGTTAAATATAATACTTGTCCATTTTAGTTAGATAATATTTTCAAGTATCAATTATACAAGCATAATTATTACTTATATAATTGATCGTTTAAATTGATAATAGTATAATACTTTATATCACTTATTCTCATTTATCATTAAGAAATAGATAATATACTACTTACTTATAATGAATATCTATTAATAAGTGATCATTCTAGGCCTATCTTCCTCTTGTATCAAGTATAAGAAAAATAATAGACATTATTTACTAAAATACATATTATTTTATTAATTTGATATTTAACTGTATTCTTATGATGACTATTAAGATGATAGTATTTTTTTAATCAACTTTCACTTGACAAAAATGTTATTTCTCAAACTATACTTTTTTTAATGAAATTGATGCAAAATAAATTTTGGAAAATATTTACTTAAAAGGATGTAAAAAAATAATGGTTTTATTGACATCAAAATCAACTATTATAATACTATAGTGTTATAATAGATTCATTTATCAAAAATAAGAATTTATTTATTAAGAAAGATGGTATTAAGATTATATTAACTTATTATCAGAAAAATTTCATGAATGTAATCAATTTTCATCAAGAGTGGGGAATTTGATGAATTATTATAGTCATTTTAAGTATATATGATAGATTATTCAAAAATAAAAAATATATTAAATAAGAGCCCAACTTATTATCCATAGTTAAGAATTTTATTAGTGATGATATCAATATAGGTATCTATATGATGAGTAGACAGCTTGGTACAAGTGGAGCCTCCATTTTAATTATATATAATAGATTAATGATAGAAAGGATAGAGGTGTGCTTGATTATAACATGTGTCCTCACACTAATGTCCATTGTGTCATCTCAAAATCCATACTATTATGGCCAAAACTTGGTTTGGTGATCTAGAGTCATAGAAGGCATTGGTCAATCTATTACAGTGGAAGGCACAACATTGATCTACACACAAAATGATCTATGAGGATTATCAAACTCGATGTGGACTACTTCGACTACTACGAGTTAGGTTGAATAGGGTCTAGAAGCAAGATCAATTACATTCAGAAGTTAAATTACAAGCAAAACTTCTGAATGCTATAACTTGGTTATACAACAGCAAGTTGAGATGATCTTCTTTTTAAATTAGGTAACATTCAAAATCTACATCTTACGGTGAATTGCGTAGGAGTTAAAATGGGCCAAATTTATCATTTGAATCCTAGAATAGATTAATTATCTTGAAAAGTTTTTTTTGAGAAAGATTTTGATCGAATGTATCTCTTAATTTATGAAGATTAGGTGAATTTATTAAAGACAAAGTTTATATAGAAATCAAGATCTATCTCTCATAGAATTTTAACTTTCATATTTATTTTACTAATCATGTCTATTTTTGATAAACTAATTTTATTTGATCTAGAAAATGAATCTGACTAGAATTATGAGAGTGAAGGCTTTGTAACTCATGTTTTGAATCATTAATTGATCAATGAAAGGAAAGGTGACCAAAGGTTTTGAATTATCAATTAATCAATGAAAGAAAAGGTGACCTTAATTAGATTTTGAATAATCAATCGATCAATGAATGAAAATAGGATATAAACCATATTTTATAATTTTTATCTTTTCTTTTTTTGGTGAGAGATTCAAATTGAATGGGTTGTTCTTCCTTCTCCCTGATCCATCAAGTTAATATCAGAGCAGTAATCCTCTATAATTATAGGAGCCTTTATTTATGATCTAGATATGTGAACAATACAACTATATAGAAGAAGAGCTATCCATGCTTAATGTATATTAAATGACAAAGATGAGTATAATTTTAATTCTACCTTAATAAATGATGAGATATGAAATATCTTACACAACTAGAGGAGAAGATTGGCCATCTCATCGAGATTGCGATGCCTTTAATATAAGCATCAGTAACTCCTACAGTTAAGCTATCTTCCATATTTAGAGACGAGGTTCTACCATCAATAAAAAAAATCTGAAAATCATTTTGAGCAAAGCTAAGTGCTTCGACTACACAATAAGGAAGCAAGTGTTTCTCCAACTTTAGTTCTGATTTAGTAAGAGTTTAATCTCCTAAATAAGAGGAGCTATTATATAAGAGGATCAGCATACTCAATGTAGACTACTTTAGCCACTACAAGTATGGATGAATAGAGTCTAGGAGAAAGATTTGTGACATTGAGAAGTTAAATAGTGAGTCAAGCTTTGATTAAATGATCTTTTTCAAACTAAGTAACTTTTCGAGATCTATATCTTAAAGTCAATTTTTAAAATTAAATAGGTCAAAATTCCATCTATTGGATCTTGAAATAGGTTGATCAAACCAAAAAATTTCTTTTCAGATCACTGAATATATCATTCCATTAGTGAAGAATTAGGAGGAGCAACACAAGGCAAGGTTATTGTAGAAGTTGAAATTTTAGTTTTTTTTAGTTTATTTCTACTAGTATATCTACTTCTAAAAAGATGGTCCTATTCGAATAAAAAGAAATCTAACCAGGATTATGCAAGATGGACCAACTACAAGAATTTAGATTTTTAGAGATAAAATCTTGTCACATTTTTTACTTTCATTATTAAAATTTTAACATCCAAAATATTTTGTCATCAGGTGATCACTAAAGGCATTGTGGCTAAAATTTTAGTGACAAAATATAAAATCATTAGAAAAACTATTATATTTAGTGATAAATATAATAGTTATTAAGATAATATTAGTGATGATTGTATTTATGGAAAAGATTAAAAATCATCGTTAAATAACTAAAAAATGATGACTTGATAAAAATTAATGAGCAAAAATAAGTTTCGATAAAGATTTAAGATCGTCATTAAAATCTTTTTGTGATGATTTTTATTGGCCACAACAAGGTGATATAATTAGTGATGAAATAAAATAGTTATTAAAGATAAGTATTTGTGATGATTTTTTTGAGACAAAAGATTTAAATTTTTTTCTAAATAACCACCAAATATAAAGGTTCTATTATCTCTATTTGTATTCGATCTAATTCAATCAAACAGAGATTTTATGAATATAGAATATTTATTTTTATATATAAGCCTCTACAAGGAATTGAAGCTCAGACCTATTGGATATTTATCTACTACTAAGCCACCATAATAATATTAATTTATAGTATTAAGTCATGGTTTATTATAATTATTTAAAACTTCTCACATTATAAAATTTAATATGACAAGTTTTTTTTTTTGCTAATAAATTTTTTTATAAAATTTAGTATAATTCATGACTTCTTTATTTATGATGTAATTAATAAATAAATAGTATTTAATATAGAATACTTTTTTATACCTTATATCGTATATTTTATTTAAGTTGGATTTGTGATCCAAATCTTTGGTTAAATTAGTCTCCATGCAAGTTTTTAATAATTACATTTTAGACTATTATCTAATTTTGATGTATTGCTTTCAATCTTGATAGTAGATTTTATAGTAAAATTATTTTCTTTAATTATTAAATTATTTTGACTCATATAACCTATTCATTAAATAGATCAGATTAAATCAAGCTAAAAATAATATTTAATCCATCAAATATTTAGCTAAAATAAATCTATAATCAATTTTATTAATTGAATCTCGATAGAGTATATGAATTTCAATAGTTTAATATATTTGAAAAATCCATCAAGTGTTCAATAAAATTATGTGGTATCAGATACATCTTATCATCCTCTATTCTTATTCTAAATAACACAATAATTGGCTTGATTTTAATAGCATACTAAATATAAAATCAAGATCCACATCTTATTTTAGTGATTAACATATCATTATTCAATTATTATTATAATTAATATTTTATTAATGATATTATTATTTCATCATTAATACATAAGATTTTAGTGATAACATAATGATTACTAAAGATATAGATTTTTAATAACTATTCTATAATATTGTTATTAATAGTATATACCTCTACTGACTATTTTAAAATATCATCACAAAAGATATATGCTTTAGTAATGAATCATAAAATCATCATTAATACATTGACCAATATTTATTTTAATAGCCACTTTATCAGCTCATCATTAAAACACACATGTTGTGATATCACTTACTCTAATACCACTTGTTGTGGATCCGGTACTACCTGTTGTAGTAGAAAAAAAGAAAAATAAAATACAAACATACAATCAAGTATGTGGAATAGTCCAAGTACTACTTTCATAGGGCATGCAAGCTTCACTATGAAAAAGAAAACAAGTATAAAAGGAGATCCTCATATTTTCAACTCTCCGTGCACAAACCTCTCTTAACTAGAAGCTACCCTCACAAAAGCTCTCTCAAAATCTCCCAAAGAGATCCACTCACAGGCCTATCAGTACCAAAATCTTCGATGCCCCTGGACGCTTCCTGTGATGCAAACCGCTACATCATGCCGTACTCACAGCACTGCTGCTGCCTCTGCATGGTGCACGGTGCTACTTGCTACTGCTTTACCTGACACTCCACTGGCTCTATCTGTGTCTGCTCTATCGGTTGCACCTGACTGCCACTCTCAGCTGCGCTAAAAGCCTTACAACCTACTATCGCCTATAGAGCCTTTTAAAGGCTTCAAACCCATGTCCAAACTGTGTCCTGCACGATACAAGACTTCTGATCGGCTCCAAACAGGCCTTCAAACCATCAAATCAACACTGGCTCATTCCCTGGCCCTTAGATTATCCTTTGATCAAGTGTTGAACCATCCGATCGTGCGCTCAGTCCACGATTGACTGCCGGTCCATAAGAAACCCTGTGAGCTATAAGAAACCGATGGAGAAACAATGTCGGTCCACCATAGACCATACAAACCGCATGGGGAAACGCTGCCCGATCCATGCCTCATGCATGGAGCACATGAGGTCTGCGCGGGCCGTGCCTATGCACACCCGCTTGGGCCTGGGCCACGCCTACAGCCGCCTACGCACGCCCACGCATGCCTGGGCTGGCCCGCATGCCCTTATGCACCTGGGCTGAGCCCACGTGCTGCTGGGCTGTGCTCGCAGGCCTAGGCCCCCTGCTAGCCTTCAGGCCTCCTATCCTTCCTTCTGGGCTATGTGCTGTGGGCCCCACTGGTCCGCAGGCTGCATGCCCTACTGCTCCATGTCTCTGGGCTCCTCACGATGTGCTCTTCAAGCTGGACTTTTCTACATCTGGATTTTCGCTCCTGTAGGTCGAATGGAATTTTTGCTCCTGTAGGTCGAATTCGAGGCATGTTTCCAACAATACATACATACACACACACGCACGCACATACCATTTTAATCATTAATGATATAAGTTTAATGTTGAATTATAAATTATCATATATATATATATATACACACACACACATACCATTTTAATCATTAATGATATAAGTTTTAGTGATGAATTATAAAATTGTCACTAGTAATTTAATCAACATCGATATTGACATTAAAATTATGATGATATAATATATCATCATTAAAAATATAGACTTTTAATTATCACTATATAAATATTATTATTGAATGTATATATTTACTTGATTATTTTAAAAATATTATTATTAAAGATATAAGTTTTCATGATGAATTACAAAACTGTCATCAATGAATTAACAAAAATAAATTTTAGTACTAAAATAATTTTTCTTAGTGCTAAAATGATTTTTCTGTCTTAACAAGCTCTATTTAATGATGAATTTTTAATGAAAAATAAAAATATTTATAAAAGATATATATTTTCTGATAACATCTCATTTCGTCATTAAAATATTAACCAAAATGGTTTGTTATAATCATTTTTATTTTCATCAATAAATATGACGCTTTTGGTGACTAAACTTGTGTTTTATCACTAAAAGTTCATTAGTAAAATTCTAAACGCAAGATATATATTTACATGATCATTTTAAATATATAAGTATTAGTGATGAATTATAAAATTATCATTAGTGAGTTGACCAAAATAATTTAGTACTAAAATTATTTTTTCATCTTAAAAAGCTTTATTAATGATGAATTTTTAGTGATAAAATAAAAAATAGTCACAAAGGAAATATATTTTGTGACAACATCTTATTTCGCCATTAAAATATTAACCAAATGGTTTGTTGTGATCATTTTTTTTTATCAATAATATGAGGCTTTTGGTGATTAGATTTGTATTGTTTTACTAAAAGTTTGTTAGTAAAATTCTGAACTCTCATAGTGACCTCAATAGTATTATAAATAAAGACTTTATACCTCAAGTTTTGAACCATCAATTGATCAATGAAAAAAAGAAGACATAAACCCTACTTTCATAATTTTCCATTTCTATTTTTTTAAGGAATTCGAGTTGAGCGAGTTAAGAAATTTTTTTTCCGCCTAATCGAATTACAAAAAATAAGAATGAAGGAGGTCACTGTAGCTAATTCATCTGAGGGATCTCCGATATTAAAGTCAAACAAGCCTCTGGAACAGGATATGTAAAAAACAAGAAGAAAAGGAATAGAGAGCTTATAGCTTCACAGCCATACATGGAGCCTTTAGCTCTTTTTATAGATGAAAAGCCTGTGGCCCTTAGAATTGGCCTCTAGAATGTAGAGTTAACTGGGAGTTGATCTATGATTTTCCTTATTTAGATCGACCAAGAAGTATGAGTCTAACTGCAAATGATCACTTGCTTTACCAAGTGTCCGCTTATAATTGGGAGGTTGCATTTGGCCACATCACATGTGATTCAAGATTTTTGAACGTTAAGAGACTTAGTTATGATCATCTAATTTCTTCTTTATCTTTTAATAATACAAGAGTGAGATATCACAATTTCTATAAAAAAAGTTACTAAATTTTAATGATAAAATCATTTCTATAGAAAATTATTATTTAAATAATTAATAAATTATTATAAAATTCATATTTTAGGTTACTAACAAAACATTTTTTTCCGCCTCTCAATTTCTGATCATTCCCGCTCTCTCCTCTCTCTCTTTTCCTTCAGATGCTGCTGTCCACCACATCCTCGCCCCTCAACACGGTGAACCCCTCATGAGGCGGGGAGCAACCTGCCACTAGCTTCACGCCACATGTCACCTCACGACGTCTAGAAGCGCCCGCGGGCTTCAACCAGCAACACCACCTCCCGCACCTTTGTCTTCCCTTATTCTTTACACTAACACAAGCCAACTGCAAAACCAATATTTTTTTTTGAGAGAGAGAGAGAAACTCCAAATCCAATAATTACAAGGTATGTGGAAACCTTAGCGATTCTCTCACTGCTTTCTATTATTTTTTGCTTGGTCTTCTCTTGTACTCAGTTGCGTGATACTTCCCAATTTGGGTGTGAGAGTATGCCTCTTTCTGCATCACCATTTTGAATATATTTTTTGTGTTCAAAATGGAACTGCAGCAGAAAGAATCATCAGGAACAGCAAATCATGCTTCTTTCTCCATTGCCATTTCGAATATATAGATATTTTATGTGGTTAAATATTGGAGGACATGGTCTTCTTCAAGAGGTCCCCGCTCACTTGTGGGAACTTGAGGCCCATCTCTTTTTGATCAGCTTAGCAACCAAATAACAATGAGTTCAGCAAGCAGATGCAGTGGAACATTCGGTGGTGAAACTTTGAATATGAAATGGCCAGAAATTGGGACAAAAAATACAAGAAATGGAAAAGAAAATTTAAGAGGGAAACTGCTACGTAACCACTATGAATTTGTCTGGTCTTTTTTTTTGTAGGAGCTTGAAAATTCTTAAATTAAATTAAAACTATGTTAAGTTTGGTTTAAAAAAAAGTGTCAAATGCTGATAAGCTGTGAATACTTGCTGATGCATCTCTTCTTCCTTTGTGGAATGAACTTGAATTTCTCCATGATGGATAGTTTGAGTTTTCTTGAAGGTCAATTAGTTTGTCGGCTGAGATTTCTTTGAAGTTGAGGTGAGCATTTTCCTAAATTATTGATGTTTCCCAGGGAGCATCCATTCATGGTCTTCTGTGATGAGTTGGCCTTGGATATTCTTTATTCATTTTAGAATTTACAGAGCATATATTTTGAACGTCAAATGAAGTGGCTTTAGCAAGAGGGCCAAACTTGTTCATATATAATTTTGCGCATGATTAATATATACATAATTTCTTGAAAAAATGTATGCATTTTCTTGTTTAATAAAGATATTTAAAAGAATACTGATATGGTGACTGGTCAAGAAGGTTCTCTTTTTAAATTATATGTCTCTCATGTTTTTTTTCTTGTTCAATTAAACTGTATAATGGCTGAATTGGTTTATCACATCTTTTTGCCATTCTTTTAGATGGCATCTTCCATGGCTGCTGCGATGGCTTCACAATTCATCTCCAATATCTCCCATAACAACAATGGTGGAGCTTTCAGTTCATTTGCAACAATGTTATCAAGCAGGGGAATTGCTTCTTTGAATAACCAAACATCAGTTTACAATGGCTTGAGATCCCTGAATAAGATGGATTCACTTGGATTGCCAACCAAAACACGAATAACACTGACGCAAGCTAAGAGGAGGGATTCTGTCACAAGAATTGCAGACCTTGGGGGTCATCATATGTGGAATTGGCATGAACTTGGTCTTTGTTGGGACAGAAGTGGCTCCATGGAGCAAAACTGGGGGGCTTGGGGATGTTCTTGGAGGACTTCCACCAGCTATGGCGGTATGAGTCAACTGTTTCTCTGTTGAAAAATTTGCACATGTATATTTTTTTATCAACTCCAGACCTATCTTACCTCTTTATTCATCAAATTTTTAGGTTTGTGCCTGCTAGTCTGTAAGAGTCAGTTTTATTATTATTGGTTCATGTTTCCATAGGCTAATGGACACCGAGTCATGACAATATCCCCACGCTATGATCAATACAAGGATGCATGGGATACAAGTGTTCTGGTTGAGGTATGCATATATATATATATATATGTGAATTCTTGTGCAAAGTTACTTAAAAGCTCTTGGCTTCTATGGTGAGGAGCACTTCTCCAATGTCAATTGGTTACTAAGATTTTCCTACCAGTGCAGTTAAAAGTTGGGGATAGAGTCGAAACAGTTCGCTTGTTCCACTGCTACAAAAGGGGAGTAGATCGTGTTTTCGTGGATCACCCTTTATTTCTCGAGAAGGTCACCATTCATTGATCTCCTTAGACATGTTTCTATTCTTTCTCTTATTCAACAAAATTATATTTCATTACAATAGGAATTCAAGGTGCCTTTTTTAATCATAATCCCTTAGGTTTGGGAAAAAGTGAGGGGAAACTATATGGTCCTAATGCTGGAACAGATTATGAAGACAACCAGCTGCGCTTCTGTCTTTTGTGCTTGGTGAGCAATTTCCCTCTTCCAGTTAATATAAAAGTTTTACTATGGAGCTCTTGGATGTTATTCTTCTTTAAAGAACAAATACATATGTGTTGATTATATTGCCAGTGAATTAAATAAACTCTTGTTAAACAATATTTTTCTATGACATCTTTGTGAAAAAATGAGACTAAAGTTTTACATTTATCTGAGCATACATATTGCGCGCTGATCTCTGGCACAAAAATCCAAATTGAGTTTGCATGTCATGAATTCTGGGAATGGCAAATAAGTTGCCTCGCCTGGTATTCAGAACATAAGGTGCTACTCTGTGTTATGTTACTTTTACTGCAACTCCACAATTCTTCACCTGCCGTTAAGTTTGTTGGGCCTTATTTTTAACCTTTTGATGGATAAGATGTGATAACACTTTCTAGTCTTCAGCAATTTGTTAAATCTTGTGATTCAGCAATGGTGTAGTTTACAGAGGATTTTAGAGTTTCATCGTTCCTTTCCATGCTATGCTTCACTTTTCCTTGAAAACTGTATATTTGAAATAAAATGTGAAAATTCCCTTGTCATGACTGCTCTTGAATCATTTCATAATGTTACAATAAAATCTAACAAAATATTCCCTAGTGCTTTCCAACTTCACCATCAGCTACCATTTTGCAAAATTTTCGCCACAACTTTTGAAAGTAATAATGTGTATTTGTTTTTGCTTAAGAAAAGAAAATGTAATTGTTGCTTTCAGGCGGCTTTGGAAGCTCCAAGAGTTTTGAATCTCAATAACAGCAAATATTTCTCTGGATTATATGGTATGTAGTTTAATTGCTACTTCTCACAAGTTAACAATGTCAAACAGAAAAACATATTCTAGTCTTTCCTCTGAGCATCGGTTTGTGGATTTTTTGTGCAGGGGAAGATGTTGTATTTATTGCTAATGATTGGCATACTGCTCTTCTTCCTTGTTACTTGAAGAGTGTCTATAGACCAAATGGCATTTATATGACTGCCAAGGTGAGCTTTCTTTGTAGTCTGAATATTATCTTGTTCTTAGTTATCAATACAGATATCAAACAACTAGGCTGAGCATTGGTTTGACATGGGCTTTAGGTGGCTTTCTGCATCCACAATATCGCTTACCAGGGCCGATTCGCCTTTGCAGATTTTGAACTTCTCAATCTCCCGAATCATTTCATGTCTTCTTTCGATTTTATTGATGGGTATAGACCCATACATTGCCTTGTAAGAAAATTGGCATAAGTACAGTTTTTCTTGAGATTCAAGTGCATAAATTCTTCATCCTTGTTTTTGCAGTTATGATAAACCTGTGAAAGGAAGAAAAATCAATTGGATGAAGGCAGGAATATTAGAATCAGACTGCATCTTAACTGTGAGCCCATATTATGCTACAGAGCTTCTTTCAGGTCCAGAAAAAGGTGTTGAATTGGATAACATTCTTCGCAAGACTGGAATCATTGGGATTGTGAATGGGATGGATGTTCAAGAATGGAATCCAGCAACAGATAAATATATCAATGTCAATTATGATGCAACAACTGTGAGATCTTCCTAAGATGTCAATGCAACTAATTATCTCATTGTAAGTTTCTCATTGAAGAACACTTTCAGGTGAGGGAGGCAAAAGCTCTTAATAAAGAAATGTTGCAAGCAGAAGTAGGGTTGCCTGTGGATCGAAACATCCCTGTTATAGCTTTCATCGGTAGACTAGAAGAGCAGAAAGGCTCAGATATTCTAGTAGCAGCTATTCCTCACTTCATTGATGAGAATGTTCAGATAATTGTTCTTGTAAATAATACTACCTGATTCTTTTAACTGTTGTGTATAACTTACATAAGGAATGAACATGATATGCTAAAAACTTATGTCTTATCTGCAGGGAACTGGCAAGAAGAAAATGGAGCACCAACTTGAGCAGTTAGAAGTAAAGTATCCAAACAAGGCTCGAGGAATTGCAAAGTTTAATGTTCCCTTGGCACATATGATGCTAGCTGGAGCTGATTTTATCATTATTCCTAGTAGATTTGAACCTTGCGGTCTTATCCAAATGCAAGGCATGCAAGATGGAACGGTATGGATTCTTTTCTCATAGATCCTTGGTTTTGATAGGACCAGCTAGCTTCATGTATTGAAAATAGCTGGACGGAATATAACATCGCGATAATTTCTTTAAATCTTGACTTGGTTAGTTTATTTTGTATATGTTTGGATTCATATAGTTTGTAATTCGAAGTTGTACTTTAGTTCATACTTTTATAATGATACAACAACTTTACCTGTTGCTGCAAAAATCCGCTGGCGTCGGAGATACTGGAGTCGAGGGTGCCGCGGTCGCCGCCGGGACCTGCAAAAGAAGTCTAAACCGG
>KE504975.1:363306-376241 GCA_000441515.1 Elaeis oleifera
AAATAAACCGGCTCCCGTAGGAGTCCGGTCGAAGTAACCGGCTCCCGTAGGAGTCCGGACGAAGTTACCTGCTGTTGGAGTTCGTCTCCGCCGAAGTTCAGACGAACGGACCGCCTTTCGTAGGAGTCCAAGCCTTCTGCGGTAGGAGTTTGGAGAAGACGTCCGGCTCCCGTAGGAGTCCGGATCTCTCTGCAATAGAAGCCTGAGGCAGTGGTCCGGCTCCCGTAGGAGTCCGGGTAGATCTGTTTGCTCCCGTAGGAGCTCGGCTGAGACGGGCCGGCTCCCGTAAGAGTCCGGGCGAAGTCTGGCACTGGCAGCGACCTGCTGTCGGTGAGGTTCGGCCGTTGACAAAATCTGAAAGGAATTCAATCTGACGCTGATCACTGTAGGAGATCGGTCGGTAGCGGAGCTCGATGAGCACTGTAGAAGGTCGGCAGACAACGGGGCCCAGAGGGCACTTGGAGCAATTTGAAAGGCGTCTGCAGGATCCATCTTTGTGAAGCCTGGATGGGTGCCACCTGTCGAGAACTTCGGCTGAGGGTATTTTATACCCAACATTACCCATTAAAAAAGAGAACAAAGAGAAAAGAAACCAGCATTGTTGTTCTTTCGTGTAGAAGGTCAAAATGTAACACATTTCTCTGGTACGAAGCTTCATCTTTTAAAACAGGGTAATTGTGCAAATGATATACAAGACAATGCCTAAAAACTGATGATAAGTGGAATCTATTGCAGCTGCCTATTTGTGCCTCCACTGGTGGACTCATCGATACCGTCAAAGAAGGTGTAACTGGATTTCATATGGGAGCATTTAGTATCAACGTAAGAACGTTCTTGCTGTTAATTAAATTTTTATTAATGTCTTTGCACCAAAAAAAGAAAATGCCTTTATACCATTCATCAGACTAAATTTCCTTCCCTAATTTTTTCAGTGCGATGCTGTTGATACAGTGGATGTAACAGCAGTTGCATCCACTGTCAAAAGGGCCCTTAAGGTCTATGACACTCCTGCATTCCATGAGATGGTTCAGAACTGCATGGCTCAAGATCTTTCCTGGAAGGTGAACAAAATTTAGCTAAAATTATGCTTTTCTTCCTTAGGCCTGTTCTTGTTGTGCATATAAGCAATCTGTTTGGCCCGTTTTGCTGGAGTCATGTTACCTAGAAACAGGCCTAACAAATTTTAGGCATGGCCGAGAGGTGTGGGTTTATGCATGCATGAAACACTAGCTTTCTCACAGTAGTTTTCTCAACATAGTCATGAGTTAATCCTCAAAGAATAGAATGAATGGAAGCATCAGAGATAACCATAGTTTAACTCTATTACGCCTGAACTTGTTCATTGTTCTTAGGGACCTGCGAAAAATGGGAGGAAGTGCTCTTGAGCCTGGGGGTGGCTGGAAGTGAACCTGGTATAGATGGGGAGGAGATTGCACCTCTTGCCAGGGAAAATGTGGCCACTCCCTGAAAGGTTTAGCGGTATAACTTTGTCAGTGTTGTTCCAAACTCCCACCATTTGGATCTGATATTCTCGTGGATCTTTTCCAAGTTGTTCATGAATGCTGTCCATATATATGGTGAGACAATGCACTGAATATAAAGAGACACTACATGCTGGTCTCAGTTGATAGGAGTGGGAAAAGCATAACTGATTGCACAAGGCCAACCTCTTCTTGTATATCGTTGTGTTGAAGACTTGTATTATTTCACTTGTAATGCCAAAACGAATAAATAAAGTCCCATATGTGAAGTTTATTCATTAATCATCCCATTCTTGTAATAAAGTATCATAAGTGGAGCCATGCGCATCTCCAATCTTCATAGGATCTTGGTTAAATAATCCTGACCTTGTACCGATTGCTCCCTTCATTCTATTTTTTCTGCCATCATGTAGTCTCTCAGTCAAGTGGGAGTCTGTGTACAGATGGAAAGTGCTCTTCTCCTTATTTTTACCACAAACTGATGTACAAACGGAAGGAGCCCCATAGTTGCAAGAGTGGTCCCCTACCTGATGCACCATTGATGTGGTTAAGAGCTCATAGCTCGGCACATGAGGTATTGTTCACTCTAGCCCATAGGCTTCATGATTTTGTCCTTCAAAAGATGCCTCAGAAAGGATAGTCATTTCCCATATAAGCCAAAATTCTTTTTGACTCACAATCAATATGGAACTAATAATGTCTTCTCTTCTACATCACAATAGATACCACTAGATTTGAGATAACTATATATTAATATGCAAAAAAAAAATTTAGAAAAAATATTCAAAGATGATATATTGGGACTTTAGGCTAGGTGGTTTATAGCATAGGAAATTGGCCTTGGCCAATCCACGGCTCGTCAAGTTGGGCCAACTTCAAGTCCCTACTTTGAGCTCGGGTTGAAATGGCTCAGGATCGAGTTTGGGCTTAAGTTATAGAGCCCAAACAAAATCAGGCCAACTTGCAGCCTGACTGAAAGTCTGACCTGGCATGCACCTAAGTAACCCTATTGCACTGTACCCCCATCCGGCACCCCCAACTCTACTCCCCTGCCGTAGACGAAATTATATCCTGCACCATGTGGTCATCTGCCATGCAATAATCTTGCCTTCTTCTTATTCATCATATGCTTGTCTCGATGATTGATCTCTCAAAAGGAGGTAAGGTGATTGGCAGGATATATGGCCATATTGGTGCACATGATTTAAGATATAATTTGTCCCCACCACAATGATGCTAAGCCCTACCATATCTCGCTCCCATGCGGCCATGTCAGCAACCTAGTAGGCCTCCCCTAGCCAAGCCCGCCATTCGCTAACCAAAGCACCAAGCTAGCCTACACTGCCATGGTTGGCTCCATCCATCGGAGCACCACCTACACCCACACTCCCCGAGCCTGTTAATCTTCCACACATACTCCTTCCTAGCCATTGCATGTTTGTCTTGGCAGACACCACTGCTGCTACGTACTCCAACTCCCCTTTCCTATTCTGGAAGCGAAATTCTTTGTACAGTGACTGTAGTATAGAAAATCCAATATGAAGCACACCGTATTATCCTATTGATCCACATAGCGGTCTCGTGGTATGACATGACGAATGTCATTCACACCAAATTGGATATCCGAAGGTCCGAAAAAAATAGAGGCATTATATTGTTCCATCACCGAATACATTTAATACATGTCACAGTCTGCTTTTCAAATTAAACATGATAAAAATATCTTTTCTCTCCAAAATAAATATTTTATTATTTTAAAATCTGAATGGACATTACGAATGCTGCTCTTCTTTTTCTTTCTTTCTCATTTTGTTGAGCTTTTGCCTGAGCGTCTGGATATCTAAAGTTTATTCTGCAGTGAGAATTGTGCATCCGAGGTTGTTAGCTAGCATCTAATAATATTATCCATCCAAGCAACATGTCCCACTCATCAGGAAGTAAAATGTCATTTGCAGATCCTTTATTACAATTTTTTTATAGTTCCTTTATTACAGCAGCTATCTTCTTATTTAAACAAAGTTAATACATGCAGTAGATTCAAATGGAGTTTTTTTTTAATTTTGAATACAGTATGTGATATAAATTTTTTAGAAAACCATCTAATAAATCAAGATGTCATGATTTCTACCCAGGATGGTTTTGATAATATATTGATATCCAAGATCAAAATTATAGTATTATAGGTTCATATTATGATATTATAGATTAAAATTATGACATTCTATACGTAAATATATTTTGAAAATAGTTTTGATAATATTATAACATCCTAGAATAAAATTATGATATCCCATAGATAAAATACTTTTAAATATACTTTTTGATATTTTTATGACATTCTAGATCAAAATTATGATATTCTATATTAAAATTATGACATCCTATATATAAAACATCTTTCGAAGGTAGTTTTGATAATGTTATTATATCCTAGATCACAATTATGATATTAATTATAAGTTAATATTATACTATCATATGGGTAAACACCTCCTAAGTATATTTTTTGATATTTTATAATATCTTGGATCAAATTATGATATTTTATATTATAATTATGATATCCTATAATGAAATGTTATAATTTTGATTTAGGATGTTATAATATTGTCAATATTATCTTTAGAAGGCATAATATGAACCTATAATGCCATAATTTTGATCTTGGATGTCAATATATCATCAAAAATCATCCTGACTAGAATAATAACATCTTGATTTATTATATAACTTTTCAAAAAAAATTATATGATATGCTATATTCAAAACTGAAAAAAGAACTCCATTTGAACTTATCGAATGCATTAAGTTTGTTTAACTACTAAAGTATTTGCTATAATAAAGGACTATAAAAAGTTGTAATAAAAATTTACGGACGGTATTTTACTTTCTGAAATATGAACATATTGCTTGGATCGATAATATTATCTAGATACTAGCCAACAACCTCGGACGTAGAATTTTTGCTGTAGAATAAACTTTAGATGTCCAAATCCTCAGGCAGAAGCTTAACAAAATAAAGAAGAAAAAAGAGAAGAGTAGCATTCTTAATGTTCAACTAGACTTCAAATATAGTAAAAACACTTCGTTTTGAAGGGAAAGGCATTTTCATAATATTAATTAAAAATAGATTTTAACGTACATTAAATGTATTCGGTGATGGAATAACGCAATGCCATCATTTTTTTCGGGCCTTCATATGTCCAATTTGATGCGAAATAATATATGTAACGTCATACTATGAGGACGCTATGTGGATCAATTGGATAACATGGTGCACTCCACGTCAGATTTTCTACACCGCAGCCGGTGTACAAAGAATTTCGCTTTTGGAATCACTTGTTCCACTTGAGCTTGTTTTGGGTCATGAGCCCATTTGGGCCTTGGACTGGGTTCAGCTTCGGGCTCTATGTGAACTCAGGCCTGAACATTCAAAAGTTTTCCGGCTTGAGCACGGATTGAGGCTTGAATACTTTTGTTCCATGCGGACCTGGGCAGCACGAAAATTGGACAAAGTTCTGACCTTGGTCATATATGGTCACATCTGGTTTACTGATAAGGATTTATCTTGATCCTTGATCAAATTATATATGGACCTTTAAGTATTTCATGTGGCCCCATTTGCATAGCAAGGAGGACTTATGTGGCCTCATTCCATTTACCAGTGCACCGGTGAAAATTTATGGGACCTTTTATTCGGAAGGATTTGATATGCTCTAGTCTAAAGTAAGGATTTATATGATCTCGAGGAATAAGTGAACCTTTGTAAGTTAATACAAATCTATCTGAACGGAAGAGTTTTGAAATATCTTAATTACGTTTTGGAACACTGGATTTGAGAAATTTTTCAACTCAAGAGTTTATAAGAATTATTTGACCCTATTCTGAGATAGCATCTTATTTCTTATCACAAACTATGTTTGGGAATTTTCTGTAAGCTTTCCTTTATTTTATTCGGAATTTTCTGTAAGCTTTCCTTATTTTATTCTAGCCATTTATTTCCAAAAGATATCTGGGACATATTTGATTGAAGAAAGTTGGACTCTGTAATAAGAATAAAAATGAATCATTCTAGAGAAAGCCATTGCCATTCCAATTCCTGGAGGGACTAGAATGCCCTAATATTCCAAAACACAATCTCTATTTTTTCTTAATATTCAAATTTCATTTCAATTTCAATCGTGAACTACACATGTGGAATTTCATTTCGATTCCGATCATGAACTACACATGTCGGAGATATGGCCATTCCGATTTTTATTTCAATTTATTCCATTACAAACCATATGCGACCCTACTATCATAATAATTCAGCATCCCTCAGAGAATAACTAATTCAATCTAGTAGGGGTTCACCATTTCACGGTGTTTCATGGAATAGGATAGAATAATTGGCTTGTTCCATTTACTTCTCCCAAAAAAAAACCAAGAAGAAAGGCTTGTTTCATTGCTATTCTACCATCCAAATACGGTTTTAACAAAACGGAGCTGGAGTCCTTGTTCTCCATCAATTATCAGTCAAATGACTTTGCTTCCTCCTTGTTCCTATTGATCTTGGATACTTAATACCAAATAGGCATCCCATGATATTATAAATTGTCCAAAAACATCCATGAATAGAATAAAAGGTATCTCATATGTAAAGACATGACTTTATCAGGGCACTAACACTAATAGTAACATCCTAGTTCACATTCAGAGCCCAGACATAACACTGTAAATATGCATTTTAGAGGTGTAACAATTCAATAGGTCAAAAAGAGTCTCATCAACGTGGTGGTGAAAGATGGTGATTGCATACTCCCTGTAAGCTCAACTTGGTGGCAGCCACTTGGTGGACAAGAATTTACTCAAATTAGGGCTTGTATGATGCATTGCAATTGGACTAAAAAAAAAGTTTAACCAAAAACAATGGATCAAATATGGCCTTCATTTCTTCAAATGCTGAAGTCGGGCTCTCATACCCTACATCTATTTTCTTATTAGATGGATATCCTCTCTACAAAATCAAATCATTTGGGACTCATTTGGTTCAAAACAAAAAAAATCCAACAGGAAATTGAAGAAAGGCTTCACATTTGGTTGGAATTAAAAAAAAAGAAAAAATAATATTTTATAAAACAAGATTTCATATTTTATAAAAATCCATGTGAAATATGAAAAATTAATTCCCATCAGCAACAAATTAGAAAATTCTTTTAAATATGCCTTAACCTTAAGATCTTTATTAAAAAATATATATCACATACCCTTTTATAATTTTTTCAGTGTGACACTAAACGTAAGTGTCACTTTTCATGATCAATAAAACATACAAAAACCACTTCCCTCAAATATCACCCAAACATCAACTTTTCAGAAACTAGAGGAAACCAAACAAATTTTTAAATTAACTTCAACAAAGCTGTTTCCACACATGATGATTGGGCTCCTTATTAGAGATCTTGAAGGCTGAGTGTTGTATACAAAGTGAAGATAACTCAAATGTATCAACTATCAAGAAAGACTCATCAATTGTATCAAGCTACAGATCCCAATAGAAGATGTTGCTCAAAATCGCACAAGCCATTAAAAATTTGATCTGTTTCAGTAACGGACAAAACAGGGTTGGCTGAGTTTGGGACCCGCCTTGCGGACCAATCACTTGCCATTCGCTTTATGCCTAACAAAACTTGTAGCCATCCTCACGCTACGCTACGAATCACACGATATATATTTACATATGCCAAGAAAACCAGATTAATCTCTCTTCTTCCCAATTAAAGAAGAAGAATAAGATAAAAGGGGAAAGAAAGCCACAGATGACGGCATCAACAACTCTTAACGATTAACCGCGGGATCCGCCGGATGAACGGACGGATGTTATCTGTGCGCCGTGACGAGCGTCTCGATGAACCTCAAACCATCGAATCGTGGGGCGAATTTCTCCTCCCCTCCCCCCTCCTCGATCCCGCCTCCTTCCCCGAACCACGCGATCCCTACGATCCATTCGAAGAAAATCCCCAAAGAAAAAGGAATTAAACGACGAGGAGTGCTCGAAATCTGGGTTAGGGTTTCGGAGGATCGATGAGAGTACCTCGTCCGAAGAGAAGGAATAAGGGTGGGCCGCGGCGCGGCGGTCGAGGCCGAATGCGAAGGCCGCCGAAGAGGCCGCAGCGGCGATGGACGCGGCGAGGAACCCAACCTTCTTCATCTCCTCCTCCGACGGCGGCGAAGAAGACGACGAGATCTCCGCAAACCCCAACCTCTTCCTCTACCCTTCCTCTTCTTTAGCCTCCGCCCCAATCCCACCCCTCTCTCCTGTTCTTATAGATCCCTGCCTCATTCCAAAAGATTAAATTGGATTTGATCGGGTTTGAATTCCGCGTGGGTTTGAGGCGACTTCGTGTCGGCGACTCAACCGTGCGTTCCGCGCGGGCAGCACCCAATGAGAGTGAGACACGCGCACAAGGCTCGACCCAAAACGCCGTGCCCAGGCTCGACGCCGCGAAGACAAAAATGATAAAATTTTCATACACCGAATCACCTGCACCCAGCCGTCCACCCTCTCGCTGTCTCGTGGACACCAGCCCCCGGGCAGTGTGGTCCCACGATGGTGGAGCGTAAGAGTCCAGTCAATTGCTCCCTCGGTGCCATCGAAATAGAAGTTAAAAAACTTATATTGGAAGAACGGGAGCAGTTACATCAATTGCTTGCTCGGTCCACGTCTTTATTAATTAATGTCTTTTTTTTGGGGGGATATTCCTCTCTTCCAGCTTTCAACTGGTGGCGGTAGCGCATCAAAAAGAGGCATCACATTACTTAGTGGTTGCAATACTTAATCATTTAATTTATTTAACCTATCATTGGTGGAGAGAGATTACCGGTTCAATAAAATGATGAGATTCCGACCCTTATTTTTTATCAGTTTATTTTGATCAATTTAATAGATAATTGGAGTTTGGATTGATAATTTTTGATCCATTGTATAATCTAATTGCCACCACTAGAATTAGTCCTCTCTTTTTGCGGATCGGATGGTGGAGATTTAAATATTAGATCGAAACCAGATATTTCTTAATAAATAGAATGAGTTTAGATGAAGATATATTTTACTATTCGGCTCGATTTATATCTTCTATCTCTAGAGTTAATCTTCTTTTTTCCGAATCAAATGATAGAAGTTTAAACATTGGACCCGAAACTTAGATATTTTTAATATGTGGATGTAAATATTTGTGCAACTTTATTTTTCAAATAAGGTAAGTAAATTTGGGTGGCCTGGAGTACTTGAAAGGTAGGCAAAGACTTTATTGTATTTGGCTTGCATAGAATAAGTTTGGATTAAGAGATTTTTTATCCACCATGCATTCAACTTGATCTATATCTTTCTCTATCCGATCCAACCTCATCTCTAGAATTAGTCCTTCTTTTCTGGATCAAATGGTAGAGATTAAACGATTGGGACCCGAAACCCAGATATTTCTTACTGTGTGGATCCAAATATTCGTGCAACTTTATTTTCAGGCAAGGTAAGTAAATTTGAGTGGTCTGGGGAACTCTGGAGGGTAGCTTCCAGAGGCAAAGACTTTATTGTATACTTTGCTCTGGAAACGGGACTCTTGAGGAGGTGGAAATGAGAATGGCATCGATACTATTTGTTGGATGGTCGACGTCACCGCGTAGTTTTGACAAGGATGGTCCCCTCATCGTAGGTTTATCGAGTTTTAAGTAATTAGATACGGCGGTGAAGCCAGAAGGAAAGTAAAATTATTTATAGTTGATCTCCATTATTATTGTTATACTATTTATTGTTTATGCTTTTATAATCAATACGTTTTCAAGAAAAAAATATGTTTAACTTTTGACAACAACAAGGCTTTGAGCTAGATCTTTAGTATTATCAAGAAAGATTTTCAAATATTTCTAATTTGGTTTCTATAAAGATTGTTGAGTTGTCCCGTCTTGATCTAGAATTTTTTAGTAATATGAAATATTATTTCCTCTTAACATGCATTGCCATGCATGGGTCCAATACTAATATTTTTTTGATAAATGTAATATCAATATTTATTATATAGAGAAGCTCCACATGGAGATTAGATTGCAGATTATATTACTCCATCATCCATTTAAATAGATGAATCATGAAATGGAAGAAAAAATATAATAAATTGATAATCAATTCCTCCGCTGATCAAACTATAATTTCTAATCTTTTTTTGACCAAAACTTCAACATCCATCCCAAGTTTCAAATTTTTCTAATTTCTGATTCCTGTAGCTATATGCACTTATTTTTTAATTTGTACACAATGACAAATAATTATGTACAAATAGATGTGAGTGTATGCAAATATAATATAATTATTTTATATATTAAAAAATATATCTATTATGATGTAGAAGGAAGATATTATTAGTTTCATATTGATTATGAGTTAAAAAAAATTTAATTTATATATAAAAAAAAAATTAGTATGAATATTTTTTGAAGGATAAAATTGTGAGATTCATGATCAGAACAGATAATATTTCTATCAAGCCATGAGTCTTTAGCACAATAATGATATCTACTTATGCATCAAATTACGATAAAATTTAAAAAATATTTTTAATATTATATATATATATATAATAATAAAATAATAATTAAAGAATCAGATCCGGTTAAAAATGAACGGCATGTTAAATTTTCTTTTAAAATATCCATCAGTTGTTGAGCTGCAGTACTCCGAAATGAGCGATAGCAACATTTATTTAGCGAGCGGTGGGAGTTGAGAACTCCGAGAAAGTTTGGCACGTGGTAAAGTAAAATCGTAAGGCCAGAGGTTGCTCAGGCTCAGCGTTCACGGGCTGGCGCTTCGCAGGGGGTGAAAGGACCCGTGCGTGCCGTGCTGTCCCAAACCTCTTAGATGCGAACAAGATTCCCGACTGTGATTGTCTCACGCTGTTAGATTACGTTATTTAAATAAATTTGTCATTGCTTGCTGTCCGCTGGGAAGAGCATGTGACGGTCTCGCCAATGCTGGCCACAGCTTGTGCCAACCCATTACAATTGCAAATTTTTTATCAATAAATAAATAATAAATATTTTATCGCATTCGGGACTGCAGGTGGATTGAATCAGCCATTGGCCAAATTGAAGTTGACTTTATAGCAATTCGATCCAAATTGTATTGGAAATACATTTGAACGATGAAATGCAGCTCATTTCAAGCATGAAATAGAAATGGATCACCGTCTATCTTGATCGAGGCCCGATCAAACGGACAGGATCTAATTTGGATTTAAGGCAAAAGAGGTAATGATGTTATGCTGAGTTCTATGACACTATTACTAAACTGTTAATGCCATAATTAGGTGGAGCCAATTGGTATCACAATATATTTCTAATGAAATATATTGTGATACCATTCACTAATATCTATACAACTCCTGCACATCAATTGAAATGAGGCAATCCAAGATGATCAACAACATCAACTCCATAATTGGTTCTTACGAGCTCTATTTGTGTCATTGCGATGAGCAACAATCGTTAGAGTTTTGAAAAAAAATTTTAAATTTTTTTCTCTAAATTTTTAAAATTTATTTTGAGTTTTGTCCCACAATGAAAATAGATAATTTTTTCTTATATTTATCTATCTTTTTTTTTGCCCACCTTTGCTTGGATAAAAAAGAGAAGTGGGACTTACACCTCACACACGTGCGCCAGCCCAGCCCGATTCATATGTGGCTCAACGTAATGAGCGCACATGATGGTACGATAATTTTATATAATTTTTTTATTATTTTAATTTTATCATGTTATTTTAAAAAGTTGCTATCGTAATAATCAATTGATCAAATCATTTGATCAGGCATTGATCAAAGGACACATTTCTCTTTGACCGATCATCCCATTGTGGTCAATCGGTCAAAGCATCTCTCTGTTCGTGTCTTTCCATGGTCTATATAAGATCATGAGTTCTGACGAGATGGGACATCGAAAAAAACAGCGATCTCTTCTCAAGTCTCTGCTCTCTCTCTCTGTCTTGCTTCATCTTTTTTAAGTAATTAAAATACTCATCCACTTCTATTTAAATTATTGAGTTTTAAAAGATCTGTCCACTCCCTCTATGATAATGCTTTAAGAGAAAGTATCCCGATCGTATCTTAAGATAGAATTTCTGATCATATACATCGACATGAGAGTCAGAAATTGACCATAAGAAAGTGATCATATACTTTCAGATTTTCTTCTTCATCTGCATTATAAATTAACGAGCCAATTCAATTAGGCTCTCGATAAATTAAATTTTTATTCTTATCCTTATCATATACTTTAGATAAATTTGAAATTTATGAATAGTCATTACTTCGATGGAACACTATTTATTGAAGGACTCTTTCCAATAACAACATCAACTTCATTATTGCAAGTTAAACAACTACGTATGTTTAGGCTCCTGATTCAGGGACCTACCTCATTTATAGGAAAGCTATCACTTCACCTATGGAGTAATTAAGCTCTAAAGGTAGATCAAATGGTCAATGTTGCATTTATTTCTAACATGCAAAGTCCCCTGGTCCATAGAGAAATTATTTGTAGGGCCAATTCCAATCATGAAGCAACATATACAAAGATAGACAAAAAGGAAAGAGTGCGATATACATGCACTTCTGCATCTTGCTTTACGGGTGGATTGGTCTACTAGTTCAGTGGTGCACTTGGTCCAACTAAAAATTTCAATTACTCCATGATAGTCTCCCTTCAATGAATAAATATTATCCAAATTGGTAGCTAGAAAGATGCATGCAATTATGGTATAAAAATAAAATCAAAAAAAAATATGTAACAGTTCATTGCCACGAGCGTAGCATATTCTTTGGGAATTAGGTATCCAAGATAATCAATTGGATGTTAAAGAGAGTGCAAGCGGCCACCGAGGTGGCATCCCAATGGAACGAGCCATTAGCTTCCAATGAAGTGGTTCGGATTCGAGTCATGGTGAATATCGAGCTGCGATTAAATATCAAGACGCGAATAATTGCAAGAAGATTGGGGCTTTATGGTCACGTCTAAGAGAGATAGATGTGTCAGGTTGTCCCACTCTAACTCTCGATTTTTTTACCAAAAAAAAAAAGAGATAATGCAAGTGAGGGTAGGCACACTAAACATTTTAGTGTCCAGACTACCTTCACATTTCCACATTTTGAACATGGATCAAGTAGGGGGTCTGGAGATTGACTATGACAACCGAAACGATTAAGAGCATAAGCCATGTGAATAAGATGTTCCATGCCCTGCTTGAGGAAGGGTGAACGGAACCCTGAGTCACATCCAGCACTTTAGATGCACAATCCTTGAGCCGTTCTATTGCTTATCAAAATAAATGCCAACCAAATAAACTATTGCTAGGAAAATATCTAATGGTTGAATAGAAGTCAATGAAAAATACTTAAGAATAAGAATATATATATATATATATAT
>KE504975.1:410751-427201 GCA_000441515.1 Elaeis oleifera
TCCTTCCTATTTTTCTTCTTTTTCCTCCAACCTCTCCATCGTTCTTATGATTCTTTGGATTCGTATCACGGTCTCAGGTGATCCATCTTTATCCCTGTTTTGTTGGTTCCAAAATACTGCCACCCATCTTTAAACCCCCTCCCAAAAAAATATGGTCTCTCATTTTTTTATTTATAGTATTTTCATTTATTATATAAGTAAATAGTTAAATATATTCTTAAGTATTTATTTATTATGTTATTTAATAGCTTGATATGTAGATGGATGACTGATATTTGTTTCATATTCTCTTTATCAATATGTTATACTACACATTACTCATAAAGCAAGTATTTGTAGATGGATTATCATATGGTGGTGGCAAAATACGGGTAAGAAGAAACATATTGAGGGTGAACCAAGAGAGCACATTCGATGAAATTATAGATGGAATATGCAGGTGGGGCATAGATAAAGACATTGTGATACTGAAATATCAGTTTTTCACCCTAGAAAACTCTATGTTTAAACTCAAGAATGATGAGGATGTCCAACGCATGCTTGATTTTCATATTGCACTGAAGTCTCCATCAATAGAGATCAATGTGGAGACCAACCTTAATAATAGATCAGAATCAACTCATCTAATTAAGTTGGGTAAAATTTTTTCTTTAATTTTTTCATTATTAATTGATTCATCCAAACTTCATTGTCCACAGTATTTATTTCATATTTTTAATAGCATACTTGATCCACAAGACGTTGGGAGTATGGCTCTCACGGTCATAGCTTCATCCCAAAGTTCTACATCTACATCCAGCCTTCGATTAGCTAGATCATGGGAGAATGCCATAACAGACATTGGTCAGTTATTTAAAGATGCAACTCATTTTAAGGAGGCACTAAGAAATTATTCAATTGCCCATAACAAAGATTATCAATTCGTCAAGAATGATAAACTAAGAGTTATTGTCAAATACATCAATGAAAGTTGTCCATGGTGACTGCATGCATCAAGGATTGGGCAACAGGAGATTTTCAAAATCGAAACATTCAATAAACATGGGTTGCAGATATAGTGCTTTAGAAAGTTAGAGACAGACTATTGTATAGACCAATTGATATCAAGAAAGATATTCAAAAAGATTTGGCATTCATCTTCCTTACAGGCAAGCTTGGCTTGGTAAAGAGGTTGCTAGAGTTGCATTACATGGTGAAGATTATGCATCATTTGATCTCTTATGATGGTATAGTGAAGCAGTGGCTGAGACTAATCCAGAAAATTTATTTGTACTTGAGTATCTAGATGGACATTTTGAGAGGATGTTTATATATTTTATGTATGTTTAGTTGGATTCAAGAGTGGATGCCGTCCTTTATTGTTCATGGATGAAATCTATATCCTTAATAGATATGGTGGTGTAATGCTCTCAGCAGTGGTACTTGACACTGAGAATGAAATGTTTCCACTAGCTTTTGCTATTGTTAGTGCAGAGAATGATGCCAATTAGGTTGGTTTTGTGAGAAACTTCATGATGTAATTTATAACAATGAAGATCCTTAATATCATCAATTATATTTTATTTTAGACAGAGCAAAAGGCTGGACAAAAGGTGTGAGGACTTCATTTCCTGATGCTACCCATGGTTATTATTTGCGGCATCTAAAGAAAATTTCAAGAAAAGCTACGTGGGTTGTCAACAGCATAAAAGAAAGGTGTTGAGCCTGCTTGATAGCGCAGCTTATGCACTACAGATATCACAATTCATTAGTTATATTAGTGACATAAGAGAGATTTCGTCGAAAGTATGTAAATAGATTGAACGTGGCTCAGATATTGATCACTGGCCAAATACTCTATTTAAAGGAGAGCGATATGGGGAGATATACTCTAATATTGTGGAGTCATTTAACAATTGGGCGAAAGAGACACGACAGCTTCCAATAACTCCTATGGTAGACATGCTATGATATAAGTGATGGAGTTGATGCATGAGAGACGTGATCGCTCTCACAAATGGCAGACATATCTAGTTTTAAAATTGAGGAGTTGATAAATATGAATATTGAAGATGGAAGGGGTCTTACAGTCCGATATTCGGATGGCGAGCGATTTGAAGTAGTCGTGGATTGCCTATACAAAGTTAATCTTAACATCCGTACTTGTTCAGATAGGTATTGGCAGATCTATAATCATTCTTGCTCACATGCATGTGCAACGATAATTAGAAAGCATGAGTCAGTGTATACATATGTATCTGAATTTTTTACAGTGGATGCTTACTGGAGAATGTATGAGCATGCCATCTTTCTTATTGTGGATATTTCTAAACCTACAGATGTAAAACGTGAATATCTGATTATAAAACCACCTATAACCAAACTAAAGACAGAAAACCTAAGAAGAAGCGCATTGAATCCCAACTAGAGGAAGTCTGTCTGCTTAAATATGGGAGATGTCATAATGTTGGACATAATCGGAAGACATGCAATGCCCCAATAGCTGAAGAATAAGTATATATGTTGAAGCCTGTATAGTTATGTTCTATTGACACTCATATATACGGAGAGGATGAAGTTATAAAATTATTTTTTATACAGCTAATTGATTATTTTTTATTTTTTTCTAGATTTACTCTCTTTTAGATGCAGCTCAACAGTTGTCCAAATAAAGAAGGATTTCAATGCATCAGAATCCATATTTTTGCGGCCTTTTTATTCTTAAGCCTGTATGGTTATGTTCTGTTGACACTCATATATACGGAGAGGATGAAGTTATAAAATTATTTTTTATACAGTTAATTGATTATTTTAATTTTTTTGATTTACTCTCTTTTGAATGCAGTTCAATAGTTGTCCAAATAGTGAAGGGTTTCAATGTATCAAGAATCCATATTTTATAGCCTTTTGATTCTTGAAGCTTATATGGTTATGTTCTGTTGACATTCATATGTACGAAAAAATGAAGTTATAAAATTTTTATGAAGCTAATTGATTGTGCTGAGACTATAAATTTTGTACAGTGTATATATAATTATTTTGTTGAGACTGTAAATTTTTATGCTCAGACTTCTGTCAATGGAAGTAGATTATTGAACTTGGAGGTACATTATACATGTAAATAGCTTGAATAATAGTCAGCTACTATGCAAGCAGAGATGAAAATCTGAAAACTGAACCTGAAAATATGAAAATTGGTAACCAGAATGAAAACCGGATAACCAGATCACCAACTCTGGCACGAAATGAACTGGCACGTTGGTCTGGTACATAACCTGAGCATAAAACTGTGTAACCTGAATCTATAACATAAATCCAAATATAAACTTGTATATGTAAATAGCTTAAATAGCAGTCAACTACTACGTAATCAGAGAAGAAACCTGAAATCTGAACATGGACATGCTAAGTGGGTTAGTATAACCAGAGATGAAAGATGGATAATCAGAGATGAAAGCTGTGTAACCAGATATCAAAACTAGATAACCAACAGCAACACTGGCACGAAGATGAACTGACACGTTGGCCCGACACATAACCTGAATATGAATCTGTGTAACCTGAATATTAAGCGACACATAACCTGAATATGGACTTGTGTATCTATAACACAAACTTGTGCAACCTGTAGAGGAACTAGGAGGATTGTACATGTAAGTAGCTTGAATAAGGTCCAGCTACTACGTAACCAGAGAAGAGAACCTGAAATCTAAACATGGACATCCTGAGTGGTTATGTATAATCAGAGATGAAACACGGATAACTAGAGATGAAACTGGATAACAAGAGATGAAAGCTGTGTAACCAGATATCAAAACTGGATAACCAGACACCAACACTGGCACAAAATAAACTGGCATGTTGGCCCGGCACATAACCTGAATATGAACCTGTGTAACCTGAATATTAAGTGGCACATAACCTGAATATGGACTTGTGTATCTATAACACAAACTGAATAACCAATTATCAAATTTGCACATAACCTGAATATCAAGCTGGACAACCAGAAATGAAAGATGGGTAACCAGACATCAAAACTGGATAACTAAACATTAAAACTGGATAACCAAATATAGACCTGTATAACCTAAACAGGTACTGTGTAACCTGAATATTACTTGGCACATAACCAGACACATAACCTGAATATTACTGGCACGAAGTGCAGATAAACAGTTGGCCCGACACATAATCTGATCATAAACCTGTGTAACCTAAAGAGAGACCTGTGTAACCTGAATGTAAACTTATGTAACTTTAGTACCAATCAGTGTAACCAAAACATTCACCTGCATAACCAATTACCAAATTTGCATAACCATAAAAACTATCTCTACATATCTTTATAACCTGAACGATTTTTAATAAATTTCTTTAAAATAAATATTATTTACATAATTCTTCATCCACAAGTAAAAGTTACATTCAGATTGCCCATCCACAAGTAAAAATTACAATTGATCCCCCATTGTACTTTCTCCATCCATGTTAGTTGCAGTCTCCTCACCCACTACATGCTAATTAGTAGCTTCACAGTCTTTCTCCACTTCATCTACAGCAGACTTCTCAAACTATTCTTCATTATTGACAGGTTTTTACTCCACTGAAAATATACAATATATGCATAAACACAATCATATAACTGTACAATGAAAACATGTAACCGGACCAAAAATATGGACATAACTAAACACACGAATCAGATAAGCATACTTAGTGTCACTTAAAAACTATACTTCAGTATCACTTTTGGCTTTTGGACTTTCATCTATTTTTTCTCACAGACAATTCCTCTTTTGAACCTTCGTGAATAAGGAGTGCACTATATTCAGCTCGTAGCCTTATAATATCACTCGGTACTATGTCTAATTGTACCCCAGGTTGCCATAGTTCCATATAGCGTATCACAAAAACTCTGCAATCAATGCTTCTAAAATTAAAATAGTGACCAAACACAAAATTAAAATTTATGATAAGTACATATGATGGATTTGTTTAATATTAAACTAATACCCACGTAGGTTCCTGCTGAGGATAATCATCAATTTGTCGAAGTGGCCAATCTGAAGCTTGGGGCAGATTATGATGCATAGCCAAATATTGAGAAATCTAATTTTTCTGTTACAATTAATCAGTAATTTATCAGTGATTTATACCATGACAATATATACAGGGTTAAGAAAGCATACCAAATTAAGTGCATCAGGATAATAGGTGGATGGAAAGAGAGAGGAGTAATGCTTGAAGCATTTCTCCTCCATATCCATCACTAGTAGGTGCCAGTGGTAATTCGTACGCAAAGGCATAAAGATCAATTTTGCCGCATTAATTTCAAATTCAAAATCTCTAAGAACATTATCCTAAAATTTTCAGAGCCTCTGTTGTGCATGTTGCTGTAGGAAACACCAAAAATAGAAGATTAATAATAACATATATAATGATTTCAAAGTAAAAAATTCCAACCAAAAACTCACCAATAGCCATGGCCCGATGAATACACAAGACAGATACTTATTTGGTTCAGATTCCTGATGCTTCCAAAAGAGTGCCATGAATGCATCGATAACCTGCATAACAGTTCAATGAATTTAAAAATGTTAGTCAATCATTTTCTCCGAAATGATACTTGGGATATCAACTTACATCATCTTCCAATATCTGCTTGAATAGTAGCTCACGAACTTACATTTGTGTAACAAAGCTACTTCCATTGGACCAAACTACCGTTCTGTAACCACATAGAAAACTCATATAACCACAGTTTAGTACTGTGTCATCAATATTGAAAAAATGTAACCAAAGGCAAAACTGGATAACCAGAATGATATTTTCAGTATAACTAAAATATATTACCGATCCATTATCAGTGGAGGAATCTCACTATTATCTCTCTCTCTTCCTCTATAATATATTTCGACCCTGGATAATCTAGTCATTTTTTATGGTACACCTGAATATGATCAAAAGTAAATTAAGCTTATGAGTATCATAGTATTATTTTTGTCCTAAAAATAAGAGTCTAGTTATTTACGTACTAGTCAAAATTGAGTAGTCATGCTATTTGAATCAATGACAGATGTAACGATGGGGGCGGAGTGACTGGCTTGTGGGCTTCTTCAAGTATTTTATTTCTTCTTGATTGGTGGGTAGGTAGGATTGCATAAGGACTTTTTATCTTTACAGATTTCTCTCTGTTGTCCCTACTTTTCACCATCCTAACTATTGAACTTGATTTTTTATTAACCCGCCTATAGCCCTCCTCTTTCTAGCACCACCCTCCTCTTTTGTTCATATAACTCTTTCTCCACAATTTCAGCACTTGTTGGAGAAAGTTCAAAACGATCGCTAAAAAATGTGGATGGAGCTCCATCATCTCCAACCTCTGCTTCTTCCTCATCCTTTGGAGGCACAAGGCTTCCTTCAAGCTCAACAATTCTGTGCTTTAGAATTTTATGCTTCTTTCTTAGTTCATAAATTATCCATATCAACTTTCGATGCTTTTTCTTATAGTGTGAGATGATCTCTTTCATTTTCCTTAATCTTCTCTCTCTATCCACTCTCTTCTCTTTATTTTTCTTCCCTCAAAAATTTTTTCTCAGATTTTATCTTTTTGAACAGTCCAACTCTCATCTTGGCAATAGCATGGATGTCTGAGCGCTGTCCTTCACTTGTTTGGAAAAGCCACTTCTCCTCTTCCTCTACAAAAGGTTGTATCTGCAAAATTAAATATTAGAGTAAATAATCCAGTAATTCTGTACATAAATTTTAAGATTAAAATATATGAATTCCAGCAATTCTGTCAAATCAAAGCACATATCCTCTACTCTAAAAGGAGGTACATTTTCAAACTTGAAATACTTACATTCTTGGGAGACACTTTAGCAATTCTAAATTGCAGTTTTCCTCGAACTGAAAAACCCTTTATACTATAGTTCAAAATACGGAGAAAAAATCATACTGAGTACGATCAACCAAACCAGTAA
The DNA here is from genome assembly GCA_000441515.1 of Elaeis oleifera. NCBI lineage: Eukaryota > Viridiplantae > Streptophyta > Magnoliopsida > Arecales > Arecaceae > Elaeis > Elaeis oleifera. Next base: position 417,717 of record KE504975.1, read on the forward strand.
CCTCATATAACCATACCTACATCATATAAAAAACTAAATACGTCGCAGTAAAATATATGCAAAATTATAAAAGCATCATGAAGGTGATGGCCACTTATATTAAGAGAGGTTACACAACCCCTTAAGTACCTAACGTTCACCTTCTCAGCAACATTTCATTTCTGTGCCAATGAGGCTTTCTCTTTGATAATGCTATGCATAAAATCATATACAGCATAACCCCATGCAAAGTTAGAAAGTGAAGAGGGATCCTCCACATATCTACAAATAAACAAGACTGTAAGTATTTTAATATATCAATTTATAAATAAATAAAATTATAAAAATTAGAATATCTACCTAAAGATCCATCTAGCAACTTCCATGTTATTATTAAAATAAAATATCCCCATGACGTATAAACACATGAGATGGATAAATATTCAAAGTCCTCCATTCCTTCTCGCTCTACCAAGGATAGTATAAGGTCATCCAATCTTTTTCACTTAAATGTCTCATTGCCATGTATCCTCTGATCAAAGTACTTCCTAGCTATATCAATCTTTTTTCAAGCACCCACTTTAAAACTGACATGGACACCATATATCAGGAGACCCAAAATCAAACCAACATCCCTCGCACTCTATCTTAACAATAGACTACCTATTCTAAAGCAACCAGAATCTATATCATACGCTACAAGTAGATCATCAATAACTGCTCTCTCTTGTTTGATAGAGGGTACGTCAAGCAACGCACGAAATGGAGTCATACTTATGCTGCTGAAATGGTGTTGGCTCATTTCTTTTGACTTTCAACATAAAGAATTGATATGATGTAATATAACAGCGACAATTAATTAGACGGCCCTTATCAATTTTCTTCTCTCCCATGTCGCTGTCCTCACCTCTCTCAACTTCTTCTCTTCCTCATTCTCACTGATATCATCCTTCAACTCCAACTTATTTGTAACCTACACAAAACAAAATCTTAAACATAAAACTCATCAAATTTGCAAAGAGACAACATCAATTATGTAACCAAAGTTAATTTAAAGTAAACACTTAGAAAGTATATATAATCAGGACTTTATGCAACCAAACTTACTAAGTGATTTCTGTAATCAAAGTATAAATACAGGTGACTATAACCAATATATGTGTAACCACATAAATACTTACATAATTAAATCAGCAACCCATATAACTCCCTTATGAAATATGCAGGTAATTCAATCTAATACGTTACCTCCCTGCTCTTCTCTTTTTTCTCTTTAGGTCTCCTTCTTCTACCAGCATTTTGAGTACATACAACCATTTCCTACCACAAAATAAACACATCAAATAACTAAATAAATATAATGATAATAAATGGGTACATAGTTCAAAATTTTAGTTACATACTTTACCGTTACCACAAAATAGGGATAAATCGAGCAAAACGAGCTTTAGGACGAGGGAGAAAAATCGAAACAATTAACATCGTCGCTGGCCCGGATCATCAGAGGGAGAGATCAGAGAAAAGGAAGAAAAAAGAAGGAGAATAGGAAAAAGGGAGGGCATACCAAGAATTTTTCGCCGTCCGCTACTAGTGTAGATGGAGGAAAAAGGGAGGATGGCGGCCGCATGCGCCTGGGTGGTCGGATGTCTGTGCTGTCGAGGTCACCATCGATATCGTCGGAGCATGAGAAGGGTTTAATCTCTCCAACGATGGCTTCTCTGCAGACCTAATCTTTCCCTCCAAAACCTTAAAGGCCATTTCGGTCATTTGAATAAGCTTAAACGGCAGTGTATGGCAACAATAGACGGTGGAGATCAAAAAAAATTTATTAGCAGTCCAGAGATGTTTTAGTCTAACTGAAAATTTAAGGGACTTAAAAATAATTTCGAGTCAGATTAGGGACTGATAGATAATTTCCCTCCAAACAATCATAGTTGTTTTACGCAAAGTTTGTCCACTGAGAAGGAATTTCCACCCTCTACAAGTTCACTCGTGCCCAAATCCAACCATCCACATCAAGAAGTGTCCTAGTTAATCTAATCATTACAAAGGGATTGAACTTTTGGTAACTCTGAGACCATGGAACTATATTCCGAAAATCAGGAGAGCAGGATGTTGGTTTGGTTTTCAAGGATGACAAGCTACTAAATTCATAAACAGAAGGCAAAAAGAGGCTGGTTTGGTCAATCAAAGGGACCAAGATAATAGTTTTCCCACAATGCGATGATCCTTGAGGAAGAAAAGTCCTGCAGGCTACAAGGTAGCAAATGTCACACTACTAATGGCTATATAGGGTCAGCAAATGCATGTCATTGGTATGCTAAGACTGCAACTAAAATAATACCATATGTTTACCAATTCTTCAAAATTTGGGTCAAACTTCTTGGGCTCAAGATGTTATCGGATTGTCTCCCTACAAATCTCATCCTGATTTGAAATCATATGCTCATTCTTTTAGTAGAGAATAATACACTCATTTACATGATGAAAACGTGTATGTCACAAGGCAAAGAGCCAAAGAAATCCTTTCAACTACCTTGATTTCAGAAAGGATTTGAAAAGATTTAAACTAACAATGGCAAAGGATCAGCTGTGAAGCCAGTTGGGCACAGCTAGATGCTCATGTTTACAGTCAATCAATAGCATTCTACCTTAACATTCAACCTGGAGTCACTATATTTTAGAAAGTGCCTCATACAAAAGATTCGTGACACTATGTGACATTACAGATAGGACTAAAAAAAGGATGTCTCTTGGTGGCTTCCATATGATATGAAAATATGCTTAATTACTGGCCTTATGAAATACTGTAAAGATGATAAACCCAATTTCCCTATTCTAGGTATCCATTGGATTTTAAGGGATTCTATTATTTCCCTAGAGGTCAGCTTTTCTCCTGGTAGTTGATATTTTTATCACCATTTTTCATGTTCCTCATTCCCTCTTCTATCTATTTAACTTTCTTAGTATAGTTTATCAAAATTTCTCTCAACATTTCTCCAAAAGAAGTATATGCTTAATTGCTTGTTACTCTAGATCTAAGAATTAATTATTTATACTCAAACAGGATAATAAAACTTGAGATTGAAAATGACATTAATCCAAATTATGATCGCCACTGCATTCATTACTGTAATTGGTATATTTTTCTAAAGAACATACCTTAGATTCTGAAAGCGAAATCAGCAAAACTGTTATAGCGAAAAAGAAATAGTGCAATGATATCAAACATTGCCCATTACCAGATCAACAAATAATCGGAGAAGCACATCAAACAAATGATTAATTAACAGAAACAATCAAAACATTGAAAGAGAAAGAAACATAAAATTAATGAAAAAATGAGAAAAATGAAGGATGAGGGAAAGGAGAGGGCGGGGGCGCAATGGGGAATGGAACTGACAAGAAGAGGAGAGAGATGAGTTGATGAAGGATGGCATGACAGATCTTGGTGGCCTTAGATGGATGGATGTATACCATCAGATCCGCTTCTGCCACCGTCAACCCCTCCATGGCTTTGCCGCCGCAAGAATGCCCGAGCTCGGAAGCCCTCGAAGGCTTGCTCTCAGAGTTGCCTCCTTTCCCTCCTACCTTCGGGGATAAAACCCTAGCAAAAACCCAGCGCAAAAGAAAAGAGAGCGAGTGGGCCGGGTGTCATGCCCCAAATCCAGGACGGCCATAATATCAAGGGTACCGCCCTCAATACAAAGCCTATCAATCATAATCAGCTACAATCCATTACAAATAGAATATAATAAAAGATCTAGTAACATTATTCATCAAATAATTAAGTCAATATTAGTTCAGAATATCTAAATCCAAAATCAAATACAAATCCATATCTCAAAAATTAATAATTATTACTACAAGTCCTGATCATCAACTAACTAAATTTCAGCTACAAAATTTTCAAGCATGTTATGCAGATCTCCAAGCCTAGATCCTTTCATTGGTCCTAACCTTATTCCTCTGGATAGAAAAGAAAGAAAAGATATGAGTTATACCAGCTCAATAAGTAAATCTTACACTATCTTACTAGAATCAAGCATAAATTTATACATGCATCAATAATCATTTAGAAAAGATAATTGTCATTAGGATATAAAATCTTTGTAATGATAATATATCATAAATAAATCATGCTCTTGCATATGCATAAATTATGCAATTTATATAAACATAGTTTTCAATGCATAAAATAACAAATCATAAATCATGTTAACTTTATAGGTGAAGTTATAAATCATCTGTTATTTTGCCATTTCATAATTCTTAATAATTCTCTTAAACTAAATGCTACGGTCACTATTATACCCATTACAAGGCCATAATCATGTCATGCCAACTATTATAACCCATTGGTAAGGACCGTATGCCGAGCTACTATAATTCACTGGCGAGGGTCGTGTGCCCAGCCATTGTAACCCACTGACGAGGGTTGTATGCCAACTACTATAACCCGCTGACAGGACCATACATAGCTATTTGAGAGCTCATAGTCATACTTCTTAAATCAGATTTTTTTAAAGCAAGCATCCTTAAATCATGCTTCATCGATCTTAGTTTCTTAAATCATGCCTAAATAAAATACTAAATAATTTTATAGAGCTCATATTCTATAAGTTATTTTTAAAGATGAAATAACTCTAAAATCATTCTTTTTTATGACAAAACATAAATTTCAAAAATATAAAATCCATATTTCATAAGCAAATCGTTTATATCAAAATATTTATGGAATTATTATTTTACGATGAACATAAGTTTCATAATATATATGCTTGATCTTTATTTTATGAAAATATAGAATAATTTTTTTCATGATAAAATAGTCGATAATTCAAAAATAAGTAAGAAGTGTCAGGTTACTTATCTTTTTCATCCTAGCCTTCAAACTTTGATAGATAAATTTATCGAACCTATTTAACATATCAAAAATATAATTAATTTTATTCAATAAATTCAATCATAAGAAAAAATACTACAGATTGAGTGGTCTGTTCAACAGCCTATCTAGACATCGGGGTAATACAGGGCCTCTTAACTGAGAATTAGATCTAAGTAACTTAATCAAGAAATCATAAAGCATAGACTGGAACCAAGGCCAAGATCAATCAACATGGTTCATCAATAGAAATTTTAAAGATATTTGACATGGCCAGGATGGGGTCTAATATCTTGTACGGATATCAAAGCGATGCTGGGTCTCTTTAGAAAAATTATTTTAAGTTTATATTGGGGTCCATGAATCAAGTAGAAAGAGAAAGATGGTGTAGAGAGAAAATCCTAAACAAGAGAAAGAGACAAGAGAGAGATCCCTTCTCTCTCATTCCTTTTCTTCTCTTTTCTTTTTTTTCTCTTCTTCTTTTCTTTTCTTCTTCTTTTCTTGGCTGAGCAGAGGAGGGACATGGGTGGTGGTTCCTGGCTGGAAGACTGGCAGCAGGCCATGACAGTAAGTGGTCGATAGTGGTGGAGCAAAGGAGGGCCAGCAGCAAGCAGCCGGCTAACAAAGAAACCATAAATTTTAAAAAACAGCAGATCATCCCTTCTTTGAATTTTCTTCGATCATTGGCCGATCACCGACAGCCATGATCTTCAGGGAAGACAGGCAGGAAGATGAGGGTCCAGACCTAGGGGTGAGGTACTGCAAATAACAGTGCCAGTGGTTGGAAAAGGAAGAACAAAGTTCGATCAAATAGGAAAAAAATAGGGTTCTTGCTTTTGTGAGTTTTTCGACAAATACGACAGTCGGTGGGGGTGCACGACGCTATGGAAAGGAGGGGAAGGAAGAGAAGAAGGAGGGTTGGGGCTTACCTTAAGCTCCGATGAGATCTCTGATAAGGATTTGAGGCAAACACGATGAGGACATCCGTGGTTTCAATAGAAGAATCTGAGGAGAATGGAGAGGAAGAAGGCCGGTGTTCATCGTGGATGGCTTTAAAGGAGGAAAGAGGAGATTTATAGGGTGGAGAAAAGGCCGAATCCTTTCTGGATTTGCCTTCCTCTCTAATGGGCTCGTGTGAATAGGGGTGTGCAAATGGTTTGGTTAACTAAAAATCGAACCAAATCGTTAATTATTTCAATATTTGGTTCGATTTTTTCTGAAAATTTCAGTTTTGGTTTAAAATCGAATCAAAATTTTTTAATCGATTCGATCTTTGGTATTTAATTTGATAATTTTGGTTAACCAAATATCAAAATTATTTGATCTCTTTTGATTTAATATTTATATTTAGACTGAATATTACTAGAACTAGATGGTCCAGTTAGACCATGCCAAATCCCACGATAGATAATGCGCTACGTTACCCCTTGTATTTGACCAATTCCTGATTGCACGCCATCCACCGTGCATCTGCTCCAGGAGAGGAGGTTCCTGCTTTGAGTTTAAAGTAGTTCATTTTTAAATATTAATATTCTGAGAACATATTTGTAAAGATTTTGTGCTTCTTTTTTCTTTATTTTTTTGAGGCCTCGTTTAGGTGAGTCAGATTGATATTATTTCTTTGAATGATATTCATATATAGGAGAATGTGGGACAAAATCTCAAAGTGGATTTTTTTATAAAAAAATACTATCTTTCATGATTTATATAGTCTAATTTTAAATCAGACTCACTTATCACGTCTCTTCTAAATCATGATCCACCTAGAATAAGCCCAAGTGCAATTCTACAGCCTAAATAATGAAACTATTAAAAATTTAATAAGTCTAAATAAACTCAATATAAAAAAGTCCAAAACTGAATTATCGAACTGAACCAAAATTATTTTAGTTTGGTTTGTTTGATTTTGAGCTATTTCGGTTTGATTTTTGGTTCTACAAAATGCAAGCTCGGAAGTTTGATTTTTCAAAACTTTGGTTCAGTTTAAATCGAAAAAACCGAATGCACACCCCTACTTTTATGGATTTTCCAGCAAACACGACGGCCGATGGGGGGTGCACGATGCCATGGAAAGGAGGGAAAGAAGAGAGGAATGAGGGCCGGGACTTACCTTAGGCTCCAGTGAGATCTCTGATGAGGATTTGAGGCAAACACGATAAGGACGACCACGGCTTCAATAGAAGAATCCGAGGAGAACAGAGAGGGAGAAGGTCGACATTCATCGTGAATGGCTTTGAAGGAGGGAGGAGGAGATTTATAGGATAGAGAGGAGGATGAATCCTTTCCGAATTCGCTTTCCTCTTTGATGGGCTCGCATGGAAGAAGACTCCCAGTGGGAGTCTTCAACATTCCTTTTTTTTTATTTTTTTCATCCCCTAAGATTTGTTTAAGAGGATGGGATTTTACGGCTGGATATCACATTCTATCCCCTCTTAAAAATAGTTTCATCCTCAAAACTTGGCATACCTTCATTTTTACACAAGTAAGGATGCTTAGTCTTCAAATCATCCTCATCATACTTTCGCTATGCTACTTTCATCTAAGCTATACTTCTAGGTCTTATATTCTAAACTATTTCTATTAACTGACTTCATCTTTCGAGTAATGCTAATTTTTTTTTGTTTTCAGTACAAGTTCATCATGAATACTTTATAATAGAAATGGCTCATCCAATTTCTAAAATATATAATTCAAAGATATAGTAAACTGTAAAGGAATGGAAGAGCTATAATCAATATTCATATGGACATCTCCTTAAGTTGGTTGAAATTGTACTTGTTGTTCTATTATTGCTCGTTGTAGTATCCTGTAGAGTCAAGGTAGATATTCGTGCATTCTTTTTTTTTGTGCTTGTTCAACAAAGCCAACAGCTTTGGAGTCATTTGTTTTCTTATTAGGACATTCTCGTGCCAAATGTCCCCACTTGGCACACTGATAATATGCTCCAAGCTTCTTAAGACAAGATTCATGATGATTTTTATCGCAATATCCATAAGTCTCTACTCCTTTTTTCTTTTTAGAGTTATTCTCTAAGTTTTCATATCGATCATCCCGAGTTTCTATTAGTCTATATCTCTTCCTATCCGTCCTTTTTTGCTCTGATCTTTAATATCCAATTCAACTTTCAAAGCTCATTCTAGTATATCTTTGTAGTTGTTAAAAAATGAGACGATAAGTGAGATCGAATCTTATATCCTAAATCATGCTCAAATCTATTTGCTTTACTTCTTTCAAACTCATGAGCTAGGGGCAAAATCGACCTAACTCATTAAATTTGTTTGCATACTCCAGTACTATCATGTCATCTTAATTGTTGCCTCAAAGTCAAGAACTCGTTCTCCTTAACTAATCTCACTGACTCTAAAAAATATTGGTCATAAAATATTTTTTTGAGTTCCTCCCATGTTAGTTGGTTATCAGCATTCTTATATGCAGCCTTTATTGCAGCCCACCAAAACTCGACATTTTCTTTTAGCATAGGAATGGCTAACCTAACCTTCATATCCTCAGAATACTGTAGTGCATCAAATATCTTTTTCATTTTTTGAATCCAGATCTCTATGATCAAAAGGTCAGGTCCATCCTCAAATAGTGGTGGGTTAAGCCTTCTAAACCTTTCATAACATGACCCTAAAGATGGTGTAGATCGAGAAGTAGCTTGTGTCTGCTATTGTTGAAGAAGGTGGGCTACCATCTGGCATACTCCAACAATATCTGTCTGAGTAGCTGGGGCATTAGGAGCCTGCTCAACTAAGTGGTTGGCATCTCCCTCATAATCCTTCTTGCTTCTCTCCTCCTAGTAGTACGGTTCGCTAAGACTTCATCCCTCTTATTGCTCATTGTTACTTATCAAAAATACTAGCATTAATCAATTTTCTTAAGTGAATAATAAAATAAAAAATTTATCTATTCTTATTAATTAACATGATCTAGCTAAATGAGATCTAATTACCTATTACCAGACTTTAAGTTCCACCCATGATCAAATTTATTGCTCTGATACCATTAAATGTCACATCCCAAATCTGAGTCACAACACGGTCATACTACCAAGGGGTACCGTCCTTGATAACATGAAGCCTATTAATCATAATTAGCTAAAATCCATCACAAATAGAATATAATAGAAGATCCAATTCTATTATTCATCAAATAATTAAACCAATATTGGTTTAGAGCATCTATATCCAAAATCAAAAAAAATATCTAAATCCAAAATCAAATATAAATCCATATCTCAAAAATTTATAATTATTACTACAAGTTCGTGATTATCAAATAACTAAATTTTAGCTACAAATTTTTAAGCTTATTATGCAGATCCCCAAGCTTAGATCCTTTCATTAATCCTAATCTTATTCCTCTGGATAAAAAGAAAATAAAAAATATGAGCTACACAGTTCAGTAAGTAAATCTTACACTATCTTATCAAAATCAAGTATAAGTTTATACATGTATTAATAATCATTTAAAGAAGATAATTGTCATTAAGATATAAAATATTTATAATGATAATATATTATAAATAAATCATGCTCTTGCATATGCATAAATCATGCAATTTATATAAATATAGTTTCAATGCATAAAATAAACAAAGTACATAAATCATGTTAATTTA
>KE504975.1:427221-465696 GCA_000441515.1 Elaeis oleifera
ATATTATAATAAATCATGCTCTTGCATATGCATAAATCATGCAATTTATATAAATATAGTTTTCAATGCATAAATAAACAAAGTCATAAATCATGTTAATTTATAGGCGAAGTCATAAATCATCTGTTATTTTGCTATTTCATAATTTTTAATAATTCTCTCAGACTAAATGCTAAGATCACTATTATACCGGTGACAGGACCATAATCATGTCATGCTAACTATTATAACCCATTGGTGAGGGTCATATATCGAGCTACTATAATTTGCTGGCGAGAGCCACGTGCCCAGCTATTGTAACCCATTGACGAAGGGCGTATGCCAACTACTATAACTCACTGGTAGGACTATACATGCTTATCTGAGAGCCCATTGTCATACTTCTTAAATCAATTTTTTTTAAAGCAAGCATTCTTAAATCATGCTTCATTGATCCTACTTTCTTAAATCATGCATAAATAAAATACTAAATAAGTTTATAGAGCTCATATTCTATAAGTTATTTTTAAAGATGAAATCATTCTAAAATCATTCTTTTTCATGATAAAATAAAATTTCAAAAATATAAAATTCATATTTCATAAGCAAGTTGTTTATATCAAAATATTCAAAGAATCACTATTTTATGATGAACATGAGTTTCATAAAACATATACTTGATCCGTATTTTATCAAAATACAGAATAATTCTTTTCATGATAAAATAGTCAATGATTCAAAAATAAGTAAGAAGTGTTAGGGTTACTTATCTTTTTCGTCCTAATCCTTTAAACTTTGATAGATAAATTTATCAAATCTATTTAATATATTAAAAATATAATTAATTTTATTCAGTAAATTAAATCATAAGAAAAAAATATTACATATTGAGTGATCGATTCAACAGCCTATCCAGGCATCGAGGTAATACAGGGCCTCTTAACTGAGAATTAAATCTAAGTGACTTGATCAAAAAATCTTGAAGCATGGACTCAAATCAAGGCCAAGATCAATCAACATAGTTCATCAATAAAAAATTTAAGATATTTGACATGGTCAGGATGGGGTCCAACATCTTGCACAGATATCAAAGTGATGCTGGGCCTCTTTAGAGCAATCATTTTGAGTTTATATTGGGATCCGTGGATCAAGTAAGAGAGAAAGATGGTGTAGAGAGAAAAATTTTAATAAGAGAGAGAGACAAGAGAGAGATCCCTTCTCTCTCATTCCTTTTTTTCTTTCTTTTCTTTTTTTTCTTCTTTTTTCTTTTCTTCTTCTTTCCGAGCAGAGGAGGGACACAGGTGGTGGTTCTCAGCTAGAAGACCGATAGTAGGCCATGAAAGTAAGTGGATGACAGCAGTAGAGCAAAAGATGGCCGATGGCAAACAGTTGGCCAACAAAGAAACCATAAAATTTGAAAAATAGAAGACTACCCTTTCTTTGAATTTCTCTAGTCATTAGTTGTTCACCGACGGTCATGATCTTTGGAGAAGATAGGCAGGAAGGTGGGGGTCCAGACCTAGGGGTGAGGCGCTGCAAACAACGGTGCCAGTGGTCAGAAAAGGGAGAACAAAGTTTGATCAAACCAAAATAATTAAGGTTCTTGCTTTTGTAGATTTTTGGCAAACCCGACAGCCGACGGTGCATGACACCATGGAAAGGAGAGGAAGGAAGAGAGGAAGGAGGGCCAGGGTTTACCTCCGATTTCGGTGAGGTCTCCGATGAGGATTTGAGGCAAACATAATGAGGGCATCTGCGGCTTCAATGGAAGAATCCGAGGAGAATGGAGAGGGAGAAGGCCAATGTTCATCGTGGATGGCTTTGAAGGAGGGAGGAGGGGATTTATAGGGTGGAGTAGAGGTCGAATTCTTCCAAATTGGCCTTCCTCTCATGTGAAAGAAGACTCCCAACGGGAGTCTTCAACATTCCTTTTTTTCTATTTTGTTTCTTCTTTTTTTTTAATTTCTTTTTCATGCCGTAAGATTCATGCAAGGGGTGGGATTTTAGGGCTAGATATCACACCGAGTAGGAGCAATAATAAAAAAGAGGTTTGGTTATCGGGTTTGGGTTTGGGTTTGGATTATACAGGGACACGAGCAGGAGATACCCTCGCATTAGGGTTTGGAGAGACCTGATCCGATAAAGATTGGGCTGGGGTTCAAGGGCCTGTTTGGTTCACTGTGATTAAGATTCTATCCTTCATAGCCACACGCATCAAATAGAGCCTCATTTTTGTTTGCTATAGATCTTAGTTATCTCTAATTTTATGGACTATAGTTTTGGGGGTATTTGGTTAGGGGAGTTGGGGTTTAGAATCGGAATGGAATAGATGACTCCTATTCTAATCGTTTGGTTAGCAGGAGTTCTATTTCAATGTCAAGATGGAATGAAAATGGCCCAATCTATATAAAACTCAATCCCCACTCTCTCGATTCAACTTTCTATTCTGATTCTGATTCTGGTCACAAATCAAATACTTTAGGAGATTTGGCCATTCTGATTTTGATTCCAATCCATTTTGATTTTCATTCTGATTTTGATTGCAAATCAAACACCCCTTGATATAATTCAAGGATAAGATCACCTATGAATGAGATATGAGGTTGCCGTTAAGGCATAATTTGTCTTTTTATTAATATCCCTTATATATTAAATTTCTTTAATTCAAGGTTGGGCTTGGGCTAAAGGGCCTATTTAGTTCCCTACAAACCGAATAAACCTTGCTTTTCCAAAAGCCTCTTTCATTAGGTAGGTGCCGTAAATCTGAGGCTTGTTTGGATCCAAGATGTATTAGTGATTAAGTTGCATGTAGTTGAAGTTGCAAGTAATTGTGTTCTATGTTGAATTTACCTTGTTTGCTGTAGATATTGTACTTAGTTACCACTATTTTTGCAGGCTATATCTTTAATTCTGGGATTTGGTCACCAGTGAATGGGATTTGAGCTTGCCCTCAACATGTAATTTGTTTACTACTAATATTCCTATTATATTATATATTTTTTATAAAGTGGTTTTGCTAACATAAATATTTTTAAATAATCCATTGCCCAGTTACCATTATTTGTTATAATGAAATAATGAATGCTATCTGCCAATGTGCGAGACAATAGAGCTATGACAGTAATATAAACTTAAATCATTTTTCTTAAGATTGAGGAAAAAAAATAGCATAACGAGTAATATTTAAATATTATTTTATTTAGATAAATAGTATAAATATTGAAAAATTATTGTCAAACTTCACTACATATAACATAGTTAGAGGTCTCTAAAATTGTCATAACAATTATTATCGATTCATTGTTAGTTTGTTATATTACATTAAAAATCAATAATTGATAAATGATAAATTGATAATAAATAAAATGTAACATACCGAAAATCACATTATTTACAAGACAAACTAACAATATATCAATAATAATTATTTGAATATGTAATGTAACAAACTAACAATGAATTTAATTAAATGTAAGGTAACAAACTAACAATGAATCAATACTAATTATTTAAATATGTTGTATCAAAAATAGATAATTAAAATAAAAAATTATAAAAAAAATCAAATAATCGAACTGAACTAAATCGAATCGAAACTCTCGATTCGATTCCTCTCTTATTCGGTCAATTTTGGTTTTATTTTTTATTATTTGATTTTTGGTTCGGATCAGTTCGGTCGGATCATATCGATTAAACCGAATGAACAGCCCTATGTTTAATCATTTTACTCAAAAGGCTATATTCTCAAGAAATTTAAATTTCTAAACTTAAGTCATTCAGATTGAAAGCAAAAAAAATCTTAGATTTGAAAAGAAAATCTAGCCTAGATGCACCTCTCAATAAGTACAAATTAAGTTTGAGAAGATAAATTTAGTCTAGAAACAATTTGAATGAAGAAAAGTTGTTTGAAACTTTTTTGATATGCTTGACACACAGCTAAGCCAATATTATATTAGTTGATAGGAAAAGTAAAACCTTGCTAATTCATAATAAATTCTTGAGCTGATCAAGTGACTAATATAGCCGATCCAGTCTGAAGCTTAGTCGACTCAGTAAAGAGGAGAGCCGACTCAATCTCAGTGGATAATGAACATAGAAAGTCTTATATATTAGCAAATATTTTGAATCGATATAGAGAATCAGTAAGCTGACCCAGCATTCAAATGAGCTGACTAAGATAGGATTTGATCTAATCCAATCTCAGGTAGATAGAACAAGAAAGAATGTTGGATTTTTTGACATCTACTACTGAGCCGACTCAAAGTTTCGCTTAACTGATCCAAAGATAAAAGTTAGTTGACTCAAAGCTTGGATGAGCCAACCTAGTGAATTTTGATAGAATAATGAATAATTTTTAAATTTTAAATATAACTAAATTCATCCAAATGACTATTTTAAGCTTCCAATGGCTACAGTATTAAGTGAAAATATTTTGAGCCAATAAATGTGAAGGATTCATAGAGGAAACTAAATTTTTGAAGTTATTAAAATTTTTGAAAGAAAAAGAGCTCATTGAGTACATAAAAGGATAGTGTAAGGAACCAAAAAAAAAGAAAATAGGAAGGTATTAAGAGTATCATAAATTTAGTCCTTCCTATATTCAATTAGATTAAAAGAGAAGAAGAATAATTCAATCTCAACTAGCAACTACTCAGAAAAATTTTAAGACTGTCTCAATCTCTCAAACATTCAGGAAAGAAGTCCAAGTATTGAAAGTTCAACTACTACCTCGACTTATTTAGATCCAAAAAAAGTTTTACTGTTCTTAACTCTATTTCTTGTATTCTTATATTTATTTATTTGTAACAAGTTTTTTGGATATAGAAACTTGATGTTGTTCCAAGCGTAAGAAATTAGATACTGTTTGGTTTTGTTTGATATCTCCAAAAAATCAATCAAGATTGATTGTGAGCTCGAAAGAAAATAATCAATTATAAGATTTTGATTGATGAGCCAATAAAAACAACTAGATTGGATTGTGAGTTTGAAAAAATAATCCGACTATAATCTTGAAGAGATTATAATTAAACTTCTCAAGCAGGTTTGCATAGAAAGTAGAGACATAGGTGTGGAGTTTAGCACTGAACCGCTATAAAATTGAAGTGTTTGTGATTGTGATTACTTTACTTTTCTTATTATTTTTGCTACAGCTTTAATTTCCTATTTATCACTTTACTTACACCATCTAAATTACTTTTGGGCTCAAATTATTTTAAATTAAATTTATTTTAAAAACCTAATTACCTCATTTGGGTTTCTGTCTCTAAAAAATAAGTAGTATCAGAGTAGATACTCAGTTCAATTGATCTAATCACCAAGAGTTAAAGATTAATAGTAGCCCCAATTAGTATATCCTTAGTTGAAGGTCAGTTGGCCAATAAATCTCTATTTATTAATGGCACAAACTATACTAACCGAACATTTATATAAAATCTTTATTCAAGAACAAGATTATGATATGTGAAATGTCATAGTCAAAGGTCCTCACATATCCACAATTATAATTGATGATAAATCTGCTCCCAAATCTGAAAAGGATTGAGATAAATAAGATAAAAGATTAGCTCAATTAAATGTCAAAGCTACGAATATTTTATACTGTTCTTCAGATGCAAATGAATTTAATTGTATTACTACTTGTTCCTCTACTAAGAAAACGTAGGATCATCTTAAAGTTATCTATGAGGATACTAAGGAAATCAAAGAATCTAAAATAAATATGCTTATACATAAGTATGAACTATTTAAGATGGAATCTAGTAATAGTATCATGGATATGTTCACTATAGATTCACTGATATTATTAATGGCTTAAAGAGTCTTGGCAAAGACTACACTAATGGTGAATTGGTGCACAAAAATTTTAGATCATTGCCAAAGAACTGGGATGCTAAGGTGATTTCTATTCAGGAGGCAAAAGACCTCAACAAATTGACCTTGGAATAACTCATAGGCTCACTCATGACTCATGAATGGAGCATGAACTAAAATGCAGAAGAAGAAATGAAAAAGATCATTGCACTAAAATCATCTACCATGGAAGAGCTAGAAAATGATTCATCTAAAGAATCAAAAAATGATGATAAGATGGTGATGATTGCTAGAAGATTCAAGATGTTTATGCGAAGAAAAAAATTTATCCCCAAGAAGAAAGGATATATATAAGAGGAAAGAAAGCAAAGGAAAAGAAAAAGCAAAGGAAAAAGAGAAAGAGTAATCAGCAATTTACTATAAATGTAAAAAGCTTGAACATTTCAGATCTGATTGCCTTCTACTCAAAAAAAGCTCAAGAAAATATGAAAAAAAATAATAATAGCTACTTGGAGCAATAATGATGATAGAAGCTCTGAAAATGGAAAAGAATCAAAAGAAGAAAAAGCAAATTTCTACCTCTTGACTCTTGAGGATGAGATAACTAAAAATATTTCTAATGAATTTACTTTTGATGAATTGTATGAAGCTTTAATGAGTTATTTATTGATTTTAAAAAGATTTCTCTCAAAAATAAGAAACTTAGAAAGCTGAATCTTTTATTGATTGAAAAAAAAATAGAAAGAAAAGAAAATCTTTTAAAAGAACAATCTGATTTTATTGAAAGAATAACATTTAGCAAAAAGAAGTGAATAAACTAAAATCTATTGTAGACAAATTTGCTTTGACTTCTCAAAATCTTCAAATGTTATTAGAAAAATAGAAAATAATTTTGATAAAGCTGGATTAGAATTCAATACTCTATGTAAACAAAATTTTGAAAATACCTTTGTTAGACCTTCTTTGAAAACATACCTTTAGATTTAAATGTAATAAACTATGTCATAAAACTATTGACTACAATCTGAATAAATCAAATAATATTAAATCTAGAAGAGCTAAAATTTAATAAATTTGGATTTTAAAAGAAATTATTCAAGCTAACTCCGAAGGATCCAAGTTAGCTTGGGTATCTAAACAGACTTGATGATATTTTTTGTAGGTGTACTTGGCATCCCTTAAATTAATAAAAAAATAATATCTTGACAACGAATATTCAAGATACATAATGGAAGATAAATCTCAGTGTATCTCTCTTAAAGCAAAAGATAGTGGAGTTGTTACTTTTGGCGATAATGTAAAGATAAGACAATTGATCTTGATAATATCAAGATCACTTCTATTTTTATTGAGAATGTATTGCTTGTTGATGGTCTAATGCATGACCTCGTTAGTATCAATTAGTTATATGGTAAAGATTTTAATATTTCATTTAAATCTTCTCAATGCATTATAACTAGTTCTAATGATAATGGAATTAAGTTCATAGAAAATAGATATGAAAATGTTTACTTGCTAGATCTTTATGATCTAAGTAAGAATAACATTGAGTGTCTAATTGCTATGGATGCTAAAGTTAATAAAACTAGTTGAATTTGGTATAGTAAACTAAGACATGCAAGTATGGATTCTATTGCTAGATTAATCAAAAATGATTTGATTAGAGGCTTACCTAGAATTAATTTTGAAAAGAATAAAGTTTGTAATGCTTGTCAATTAGGTAAGCAAATTAGATCATCATTCAAATCTAAAAATATGGTTTAACTTTTAGACCATTAGAACTTCTTCATATGGATTTATTTAGATCTATCAAGACTACTAGTCTTGGTGGTAAATGTTTAATTTGTTATAATTGATGATTTTTCTTGTCATACATGAACTTTATTTTTTGCTCATAAAGATGAAGCTTTTAAATTATTTATAAAATTCTTTAAAAAAGTAACAAGTGAAAAATATTGTAATGTATTGAAAATTCTAAGTGATCATGGTATCGAATTTAAAAATCATAATTAAAAATTTTATTCTAAAATAAAATTAATCATAATTTTTTATCAGCTTCTGGAGCACCTCAGTAAAATATTTAAAAATCATAATTTTTCTCAAGTCTTGGGACTTGAGCACTTTGGAAGGATTCGTTGTAGGTCCGGACGTATGTCGACTAGCTACTGGTCTGAGGTGAGTATCTCTTCACATGCTTTCAGGATCATCAGTTGGGAGTAGCTTGACGAGGCTTTGGCGCAAGCAGCTCAAGCTTAGGAGCGCATATCTCAAGTTGAAAAGCACACATCTCAAGCTTAGGAGCATACAGACCAGCTACAGAGCGTCATGTCCACTATGGTGAAACAGCTCTATGCTACTTTTGAAGCTGATTTTTTGAGCATTCAGGATATGCTGGCTAGCTATTCAGCTACAGCCCCTCCCGCTCCTACTACAGCCCCTCCCAGTCCTGCTTTAGCTCCTTCCAGTGATGACGAGATGCTTAAAGAGGAGGATTTTGATTTGACTGATTTTGATATATTTATTTTATTAAAAAATATTATAATATAATTTGAGTAATATAATTTGAGTATTTGAGAAATATTGGACTTGTTGTTGAGTTTTATATAAAATTTTTATTCTTGCAAGTTTTATTTTGAGTAATTATATATTGAACTGCATCTATCAAGTAAAAAAGAGCAAAAAATGATAAATTTATACTATTTCTGTTGGTCAACAGGCAATGACAGTGGTTGCACAACCACTATCATAGCCGTGCTAATCGCGGCTATAGTTTTGTGCCAACTGCTATCATAATTTTGTGCCAACCGCTTCCATACCCGCTGCCATACCCACTGCCACAGATTGACATATGACAGCGACTTCCTAACCGCTGCTATAGAAGATATAGCAGTGGTTGGATAACTACTGCTATAGATGGCTATAGCAGTGGTTGAAAAATCACTGTTATAGATGGATATAGCAGTGGTTGGAAAATCGCTGCTAGAGAAAGCTATAACCTATAGCCAATCTATAGCAGCGATTGGTAAACTACTGGTATATAGTTTGTTATAGTAGTGGTGGAGTAATCACTGCTATAACCTATATATGGCAGTGGTTGCGACAACCACTACGACAACCACTGCAACAACCGTTGCCATAGACCTATGGTGACAGTCACAATGGCAGCGATTGCAGAACTGCTGTCATAGTCTATGACAGTGATTTTTGGGCTATGGTAGCGATTCGAAACCACTACTGTAGCCCCTTTCTATAGTAGTGATAGGATGATACAAAGAAAAATAAATTTGCAAGAAATGGCACAGATCATGTTTTGTCAAAGTAGTTTACCAAAATATTTTAGATAAAAGCTATCAGCACTGCATGCCATTTGCTTAATTGAGAATTAATTAGATCAATTTTAAAGAAACCCCATATAACCTTTATAGAGGAAAAAATCAAATATTTCTTACATTAAAGTTTTGGTTGTTGTTGTTTATTTTGATAAATATCAAAGATAGATTAGAAAAGTTTGATGCAAAATCTAATTAAGGTATTTTTTTGGATATTTGTCATCTAGTAAATCATATAGAGTATTTAATAAAAGAATAATAGTTACAGAAAAATCCATTCATGTTGTTTTCAATGAAACTAATATCTTTAAAGCAAGAAAAGTAGATATAGATAAAGATGTAGGTTATCCTAAGAAGGAGATAAAAGAAATATCCTTGAAAAATCCTCTTTCACAAGTGGAAGAAGAAGCTAAGGAGATAGATGAAGAAGATGATATTGAAGAGATAAAAAAGCTTCCTTCAATAAATCAATAAAGTATACATGACTTGCTAAAAAAATAAAGGTATGCTCATAATTATCCAAAAGAACTTATCATAGGAGATCTATCTAAAGATATTAGAATTAAAGCTTCAATTAGAGATGCATTAAATCATTTTGTATCTGTCTCTCATATTAAACCTAAAACTATTTTTGAAGTTGAAAAAGATGTTAACTAGATTATTGTTATACAAGAGAAACTTAATCAATTTGGAAAAAATAATATAGAACTTGGTGGAAAGACCTAAAAGACATCCTATAATTGGAAAAAAAATAAATTTTCAGAAATAAGTTGGATGAGAAAAGTAATGTAATTAGAAATAAAGCTAGATTGATAGCATAAGGCTATAATCAAGAGGAAGAAATTAATTTTGATAAAATATTTACATCAGTTATTAGATTTGAGACTGTTAGATTGCTTTAAGCATTTACATATTTCATAAATTTCAAACTTTTTAAATGGATATAAGAGTATTTTTAAATGAATATATTGGGAAAATATTTATATAGAACAACCTCTAGATTTTAAAATCATGAATTTTCAAATCATAGTTTTAAAATAATTAAAGTATTATATGGTTTAAAACAAGCATCAATAGCATGGTATGATAGATTAAGTAAGTTTTTATTTGAAAATAATTTTTTTAAAAAAATATAGATATAGCTCTTTTTATTAAAAAATTTAATAATCTTTTAATAGTTAAATTTATGTAGATGACAGAATATTTGATATTACTAATGAACTTTGGTATGAAGAATTTACTAAGTTAATGCAGAAAAGTTTGAAATGAATATGATAGGTGAACTAACCTTTTTTTCGAACTCTAAATCAAGCAAACAAAGGAGAAGATCTTCATAAACCAAAGTAAGTATACAAAGGAGATCTTAAAGAAATTGGGTATAGAGAATGTCAAGAGTATCGACACCCCTATAAGCTCAAATTATAAGCTTGACTAAGATTTAAAGGATAAAGTTATAGATCCTAAGCTTTATCGAGATATGATTAGATCTCTTTTTTACTTAATTGTCAGTGGACCTGATCAACTGAATGACCTTAGCTAGAGAGAATCAAGATAAATATAATTGAACCAGCTAATCTACCTTGTCATATTATGTTTAATATTTGCATACGTCCTCGTTATCAATCAAATCCAAAGGAATCATATGTAATGACTGTTAAAAGAATCTTTAGATGCTTAATTGATACTCAAAATACTGATTTGTGGTTTTCAAAATAATCTTCTTTAGATTTAATTGGTTATTTAGATGTTGATTTTGTTAGATGTAAATTAGACAGGAAAAGCACAAGTGATACATATCAATTTCTCAATATTAATTTGATCTCATGGTTTAGTAAGAAATAGAATTCCATGGCATTATCTATAGCTGAAGCTGAATATATTGCAGTTGCAAATTATTGTGCTCAATTCCTATGGATCAAATAACAACTAAAAAATAATGGTATGACTTGCAGTAAAATTTTAATTAGATGTGATAATATAAGTACCATTAATCTAACTAAAAATCTAATTCAATATTCAAGATCTAAATATCTAGTAATTAAACATCATTTTAGTAGAGATCATGTTTAAAATAATGATGTTGTACTTGAATTTGTATATATAGATAATTAAATTACTGATATCTTCACAAAATCTTTAAATGAAGAAAGGTTTTGTTCAATTAGAAAAGAATTGAGAATCTATGATCCATTTGATTAAATTCTCCTACATGTAAATTCTTAATGATTTTGATTCATTTCTATGAATGACTCATTCAGTTTGCCCTTGTTGATTTATGAGTTTAAATATGGAATGAATTGATTTTGATATGAATTACATTTAGGCATGATTGAATGCATCATTTCATAAAAACCAAAATTTCTGAAATATCTCCTGTGCCAGACTGAGCTAACTAACCTATAGACTTAGTCGACCCTCGTCTGAGTTGACTTACCCATAATCTGAGTTGACTTAGAGGTTAAGATCCACCCTTTTAATGGATGTCATAAAATCTCATTTCTTTACTATTTTATCTCTTTTCATCAACTGTCCCATGCAAAAAATCTTTATCCCACCAAAATAGTTCTCAAATTGTCCATTTTTGGGTGTTTTTGGTGGATTGAATCTCATGGCTTTGAAAAACAACTTACCTATCATGTGAAGAGGTCCTACCAGCATCATCCTTCTCATAGCGGTACCCATGGAAATTAGGAAGAAAGAAGAGTAAAGCAAAGAATGGATCCAAGGATTGAAACATTGGTTAGTTAATGGAGACACCTCTACCTCGGTCCAAAGCATCACAGTGAGTACCTCCTCCATCGGCACCAAGTCCTCCTCCTCCTCCTCAACCAGCAGGACCTAGTTTTCACTCTTCGAGTAAACAGTTCCTTTATCATCTAGATTAGTTACCACAGGGAGAAATATAGATTTTGGGTTCCTAGACTATGAGGGTTTTAAGATAGGAAGGAAGATAAAAAGTCTAGGATGGGAATTTCTATGTACTTTAAATCTTCCAACCTATCCAAACTTGATTAAAGAATTTTATGACAATGCCAAAGGGGGGAGTCTACACTATTGAAACTGAAGAAAGGAAGTGAAGATTTATCTGAATGCTGCTTCACTTGAGTGCATCTTACGAGCTCCAACATCTGAAACCAACAGAATTATGGACAAATGCACTAGATTCAAGACCATTTTAGAGAGAGATGATGTAGTGAACTTTGAAAAAGTGCTTGTTAGCCGCTTGTCAGTTGAGATGAGGTTATTATATCATATGATGGCTAGAATTTTTATCCCAAAGATGGATCGATTCGACTTTGTTATAGAAAGGGATGTAATCCTAATGCATCACATTGTCAAAGAGCTTTCCTATAACCTATCAGCCTTAATGATTAAAGCAATGCAAGAAGCTTCACTCAGAGCCAATTCTATACTTCTCTATATTAGGTGTATGTCTTAGAAGTCAATTATTTATGGATATATTTATTCTATAGCACATATTTGTACTTAAACTATTGATTTAATTAATAAAGAGCAAGTCTTTTTTTTTCATTAAAGTGTTATGTGTCCTTGAATCATCCATGAAATTGATGTTATAATATATATTCTCAAATATTGAAAATTAGAGGTATGTATAATCGATATCTAAATTACTCCTGATCATAGAATAGTCATGAGGATGATAATCGATTCAGATAGACCGATGTATGGCTTACTTCTTTCGGGGTAGATAAATCTCTAGTCTATAATGTAAAGACACTGAGCGACAAGTAGGATAGTTGTTAGAGAATAACTAGTACTAAGCGTGACCATACGAGAAATCACATGAATTTTAATTCAACCATCATGATCATCTTGATGCTGTAGTTGTGTAACTGGTTCTTTGATCTGTGGTGTCACAGTTGCTCATAGTAAGATAGCTGTAGTTTGACTATACATAAGCATTGACTCAATTATGAGCTTTTATAGTGGATGTTGACTTCAGTTGGTTAAGCTGTGGGAGCAAGATGTGCATCTAGATGGGATCTATCGATCTTGATAGAAATGAGTAGTCTCATAAGATTTGAGCAGTTGAGTCTATAAATCTATGGCCATAGTAGTGTGATTAACAAAAAAAATTTATTTGGAATCACTATTAGATTTGAGCTGATCAAATCTATCATATGATTGATGATGAGGTTTAACGATTTATCCATGACTTACCATCTAGTTGGGACCCACGATAGAGGAACTATATCACACATTAAGTATATCTAGAGATTCTTTTTCAGTTCTACTGAATTGCCACTACATATTGCTAGATATCACTGATAGATTATGAGAGCTCAATAGGATCATTCTAGATCAAAAATCTTTGTCGAGTTAGAATAGAATTGTTCTGATCCACTGAAAGAAGTTTCAGTGATACCTTTGATAGAGATTATGGTATGTCCCACTACCAGACAGAATTGAACTTATGAAGTCGTACATTAAAAAAAAAGATTTGGATTGGTTAAAATTGAGCTTATGAAGCACCAATTGATATGGATTTAAAAAATTCTATTGGATTCATATTAATCGTACTAGCATCTGGGCGAACCTAATTCTTCTTGTGATTGGTTTGCTCATATGATAAGCATTAGCCAAGTCCTACACTTGATTTAAATCTAATTAAATTTGATTCAATGGGCTCCAATGATTGGATGCTTATTTTATGATTTAGATTAATAAAAAAATTTAATTTATTGATTGAAATTTATCTTAATTTGATCAAGAATTCTTGAAGTGAATTTATGAAATCATGTGGGTTGATTTGAAAGCTTTTAATTGGGTCCCATATGATGGGATGCCTAGCATTAGATGTGGACGTGGGTCAAAGATAGGTGGTGCCCGTTTTACTTGGTTCAAGTGGTTTTAAGTTAGGACTTCTAATATGATCAGAAGGAGGAATCATAATTTGAGTAGGACACCCTTATGATGTCTATTTAAAAGACCCTATCCCTACCTCTCTTCATATCACAGATTCCCTCATCCTTGCTGCCACCCTTACTGTGCCTAACACCTCCCCTCCTCTTCCTCTCTCTAGCCCATGCCCTCTCTCTCTAGGAGTCCTCCCTTTGGATCTTAGAGAGAAGTGGGCGGCAACCTATTTGCTTGATGTTAAGTGTTGGTACCTAGGTTGTTGGTTTTTCTTCTTCCTCTCAAGATTATTGGAAATTAGTTAGAACCACTTCTTGTTAGTAGTTCTTCTTGATTAATTGAGGGATCAAGAAAGGTTCATGGTTTCTTCAAGAATTAAGAAAGAAAGATAAAAAAAATTCAAGTTGATCCCTATCCAGGCTTGGTTCAAGCCTATTCAGACTTTAAGCTCTAGTGAATTGTATCAAGAAGAAACTATTTAGATCGACCCTATGGATATCCGTAGAAGCAGGATGCTTGTACTGTTGATTCAGAACCTGCTCAACCTCGAGATCTAGGGATTGAATTGGATTCAACCCCAGTTACATGTTTGAGGCAAAGAAAATGATTCAGGTATATAACTTGATCACAGGCTTTTATTCTTTCTACTAAAATCAGTTTATATTAATTTCAGTATATGAACTAGATCCATAGGTGCTTTTATATAATGAATGCATGCTTAGATTAAAAATATTTTAATCTAATTTATCTACTATATTTGAATTTAAAAATTTAAATCCACATGCACTAGCATCTGTAGAAAATCCAACAGTGGTATTAGAGCCACATGTTCATATGTATGAAAGTAGCATAAAAGTTTTGAAAATTATTTTAAAATTTTGATTTTGGCTCATACATGTGATGTATGTATTAATGTTTAGATCTAAAAAGTATTTTAGTTCTGATTTTTATTCATATATGCGATATATGAAAGCATGCGTAAGTTAAAATTAAATTTATGCGATCTGAATTTTTCATATATGCGATATATGATGGCATATTTAGATCTAAAATTAATTTTAAAAAATCTAAAATTTTTCATATATATGACATATGATTGTATCCATATTTTGAAAATATTTTAAGAATCAAAAACTTATTTTTATAAAATAAATTTAGATTTAAAAATTATTTATAATCTAAAATTAGTGTGTACATGAATCATTAGGCATGGATAGTTTTGCATTAAGATTGCATCTTAAGTTATGATTAAATCATATTGGATCAAAATTGATGCAGCTACTAATTAAATCGAGTCAAGTGTTGATTTGGATTAGATCAATTGAGCTTATGATTCTACAAGTGTTGTAAATTGAGTCGATTAAATCTCATATGTAGAATCGAGTCAACCTAAGGACCCAATTTGGCTTTATGACTTAAATCTGATTCACCTAAGCTGACTAATTGAAACCAATAAATCATTTGATATCTAAAACAAGTCTTAATCGATGGTTTTAATTGGAAGGCTACTCATCTAGACAATTTTGTCTACGGTGAGTTAATGAAGTACCCTCCCATCGATCTCACTTATCTGGCCAATTGGATGATTAGGTTCACTAGTTGCTAAGGCATTTTGGTTTAGCTTATTCTAGTTAGATCGGTCATATGATGACTGATTAGATGAGATATAATCTAAACCTTCCTAATCAATACTAAGCCTTAAGGTCTTCCACCATTGTAGAAGTACGGGCATGGTATTGGCATTGACTGTTCTGGACTGGTCACAGTAGTTCAGTTGCATCAAAAATATGCAACCACTCTACTAGCAAAGAGTTGCTCCAAAGTGAAGATGGGGTTGGACCCAATATGTATTATTTGAGAGACTCAATGATGGCTTCACACCTGCTTATGAATGATGGGTCTGGCTTAACTGAGTGGGACAATATGTATTATCTGAGCTCACATAACTTAGAGATCAAGTCGCTACAATATACTTAGAGAAGCATCTGGACAAAGAGTTGCCTATGCATCAGTGTACGTGTCATCAATAACTATTAGGTGAGATATACGACATCGATGGAACCGCAGCATCCACTAGAAATCTTACATTGATCGCATTGAATTTTCGTTTTTCATCCGAAGAGTATAGAAATCTAAAAAATAGTGGGAGTCCATTTGCATCTAAAAATTCTTAGAGCAAATATAAATTTAAGTACAAATATCTAACTAAAATTTTTACTCTTGCAGATAAATAATGTCGGCCTTTAACCCTCTAGCCCACATCTTTGAAACCAACCATCTGACTGGCATAAATTTTGAGAACTGACTCAAAAATCTCAGGATAGTCCTGACATTCGAGAACATTGGGAATGTACTCGATCAGGATATCCCAGCCTTACCAGTCCATTCTACGATAGAGCAAAGAGCTACTCTGGACAAATGGATGGATGATGATCTTAGGATAAAGTACTATGTACTAGCTTTCATGTCAAACGAGTTGCAGAGCCAGCATGAGCACATGTCCACTGCTCGCGCCATGATCACTCATCAGCAAGAGTTATACGGTGAATAAAGTCAGATCGCGCACTTCAAATTGTCCAAGCGGTTGTTCAATATGAAGATGCATGAGGGGCAGTTAGTCCATGATCATTGTATGATAATAATCAAGGACCTTGAAGAGCTTGAGAAGCTTGGACTTACTATGCAAATGGAGTTAAAGATAAATTTGATCCTCCAATCTTTGACTAGTTCATTTGAATAGTTTATCATAAACTACCACATGAATAAATTGGACTGCAATTTATCCAAATTGATCAACATGCTATCACTACTGAGGGTACCTTGAAAGGTTCAAGAACTTTGTTCTTGCTGTTGAGCAGGCACCTTCCAAGAAAAAGTTTCAAGGAAAGAAAAAAATAAGCCTGTAAAAAAATAGAAGAAGGAGAGTAAAGCTAAGAAGGATACTCTGAAGAAAGCTATGGAGAAGGAAAGTGTTTCCTCTACAACTCTAACGGCCATTGGAGGAAAAACTGTCCGTCTTACCTAGAGAGCCTAAAGATGAAAAGAGTGAACAACCCTCTGAAGGTATGCTCATTATAGAATCTAACTTAATGATTTCTTTACTTCTAGTTAGGTATTGGACTTGGATTCTAGTGCTTATATATGTACCTCAATGCAGGGTCTAATAGGAAGTAGAAGGTTGAGGCAAGGTGACATAATCTTTCGGATCGGTAATGGAGCAAAAGTTACTGCAGAGACCGTTGGAACCTATTCTCTTTGATTATTGTTAGGCTTTAGATTAGATTTAAAAGACTGTTATTTTATTCCTATAGCTAGCCAAAATTTGATTTTGATTTCTGTACTAGCACAGGATGGATTTGTTTTAAATTTAATAAAATTTTTGTTTCATTTATTTATGAATAAATTGGTTGCATCGGATCTTTTGATTGATAATTTTTATCACTTGTATGCTGATGCTAATGTGAACCTAAACGAGCAAGTTGTGAGTACTGTAGGTCAAAAGAAATCTAGAGATGAGTTTAACTATAAGTACTTGTGGCACCATAGGCTTGGTCATATTGGAGAGGACAAGATAAATAGACTGAAAAAGGATGGGATCCTTGACTTAATTAAATTTGAGTTAGTTCTGGCTTATGAATCATGCCTTTGAGAAAAATGACTAAGTTATCCTTTGTGGGATAAGAAAAAAGGTCACTAAGTTACTAATCCTGGTACACACCGACATGTGTGGCCCATTTGATGTGCAATCCAGGGATGGTTATAGCTACTTCATTATCTTTACTGATGATCTATCATGGTATGGGTATGTGTTTCTCATGAAACACAAATATGAAGCCATTTAAAGGTTTAAAAATTCAGACATGAGATAGAGAAGTAAACTAGTAAATCCATCAAAGTCTTTTGATCTGATTGAGGAGGGAATACCTAAGTGCTGAATTTCTGAAATATTTTAAGAAGAATAGTATAGTCTCTTAGTAGACTCCTCCTGGCACACTTCAACTCAATGGAGTATCCGAAAAAAAAATAGGATCCTATTGGATATGCTCCGATCCATAATGAGCTTTACTGATTTATCCTTATTTTTTGGGGACATGCCTTACTTACCGCGATACATATTTTAAATAGGGCTCCTTCTAAATCCGTTTCTACCACACCATATGAGATATGGCACGGTAAGAAGTCGAGTCTGAGTTACCTAAAGACTTGAAGATGTCTAACCTATGTCAAGAAATAGAAAGATGACAAGTTGGAGGATAGATCTGTTGTAGCTCGATTTATAGGATATCTCAAAGAATCTATGAGATACTACTTTTATTTTTCACTTGATCACAATGTAATTATGAGTCGCAATACCATATTTCTAAAAAAATAGTTTGTCTAGGATGGTAGTAGTGGGAGGTTAGTTGAGCTTGATGAGAATATATCTGAAGAGCAATGAGCTATAAATCACCAAAAATTCATTCATGATAAGCCAGTAGTTAATATTCCACTTTCACTTTATAAATCGGTTAGAATCTCCCATCCTCCTAAAAGATACATGGATATACTGAAAGAGGATGTAGAGGAAACGTTCCTTATGGGAGATAGAGCTCATGGTGATGATCCTAGTACTTTTGACGAGATGATGTCTGACATCAATTTCAAAAAATAGTTAGATGCAAGAAAATCAAAAATTGACTTAATGCACTCGAACCAAATATGGAACTTAGTGGATTCTCCTAAGGAAATTACTTCTATTGGGTGTAAATGGATCTACAAAAGAAATAGATATCGATGGTAAGGTAGAGACCTATAAGGTAAGGCTGGTGGTGAAGGGTTATAATCAGCACGAAGGTATTGAGTATCATAATACTTTTTCATCTGTAGCCATTCTGAAATCCATTCGCACATTGCTTGCTATTGTAGCTTAGTATAATTATGAAATCTGATATATGGATATAAAACTATTTTCTGAATCAATATCTTGAAAAAGATATCTATATGGAGCAGTCTCTGGGTTTCACATCTGGTGATAGTGATCACCGAGTCTGCAAGCTGCAAAGATCTATCTACGGACTAAAGCAGACTTCTCGAAGCTGGAATCTTCATTTTGATGATGCGATCAAATTATTTGATTTCATTAAAAATGAAGATGAACTTTGTGTTTATAAAAGGATCAGTGGGAGCACGCTTGTCTTCTCCGTACTGTACGTGGATGATATCATCCTTATTGAGAATGATATTTCGATGCTGACCTCAGTCAAAGCTTGGTTGTCTAAGAAATTCTCCATCAAAAATCTAAGAGAAACATCCTATATCCTTGGGATAAAGGTCTATAGAGGTAGATCTAGAAGGATGCTTGGCCTGTCACAAAAGCTATATATAGAAAAAGTGCTGAAGCGGTTCAACATGAAAAACTCCAAAAAAATTTGCTACCCTTAGGTATGGTATTCAACTCTCCCAGGTGATATGTCCTACCACTTTTGAGAAGATCGAGTGCATGAGTGAGATCTCCTATGCTTCGATGATTGAGAGCCTCATATAGGCCATGCTATGTACTCGACCTGATATTGCCTTTGTTGTAAGTGTCACAAGCATGTATCAATTGAATCCAGACGAGAAGTATTGTATAGCTATGAAGAACATTCTTAAGTACTTACGAAGGACTAAAGATTTGTTCTTGATTTTTGAAGAAGCATCTGCATTGCGGATTGAGAGTTATATAGATTTGGACTTTACGTCAGATTTCGATGATAGAAAGTCTACATCGAGGTATGTATTCGTTTGCAATGGTGGTGTAGTCAGCTAGAAGTACTTCAAGCAAAGCATCATTACAGATTCAACCATAGAGGCTGAGTATGTCGCCACTTCGGATGTTGCAAAAGAAGACTTTTGGTTCAAAAATTTATCACAAAACTTGATGCAGTGACATCGGATGTCATACCACTGTACTGTGACAATAATGGAAATCCCGATCTCATAAAAATTAAGCACATTGAACGACGATTCCATACCATATGCGACTACCTCAAAAAATAATATGTCGAGATGTAAAAGTAGACTCCACGGATAATGTGACAGACCCACTAACAAGCAATTAACCAGCCCAAAATGGAAGCTCATCTTGAGAAGATGGGGCTTAGATTAATAGTCAATTGGCTTTAATCCAAGTGAAAGATTGTTAGATGCATGTTCTGAAAGCCAATTATTGGCTGACACATTTTATTCTATGACACATATTTGTACCTAAACTATTGATTTAATCAATAAAAGGCAAGTTTCTTTTTTCATTCAAATATTATGTGTCCTTGAATCATCCATGAAATTGATATTATGATATATATTCTCAAGTGTTGAGAATTAGAGACATGTATAATCGATTCTTAAATTACTTTCGGTCATAGGATAGTTATGGGGATGGTGATCGATCTAGGTAGACCGACGTATGGTTCACTTCTTTTAGGATAAATAAATCTGTAGTCTATAGTGTAGAGACACTGAACGGCAAGTACGGATAATTGTTAGAGAATAACTAGTACTAAGCGTGACTATATAAGAGATCACATGGATTTCTATTCAATCGTCAGTGATCATCTCGATGCTGTAGTAGTGTGATTGGTCCTTTAACCTGCAGTGCCACAGTTACTCACAGTAAGACTGCTGTAGTTTGACTACACATAAGCATTGACTAAATTATAAGTTTTATAGTGGATGTTGGCTTCAGTTGGTTGAGCTGCGGGAGCAAGGTGTGCATCTAGATGGGATCTATTGATCTTGATAGAGAGTAGTAGTCCCATGAGATTTGAGAAGCTGAATCTATAAGTCTATGGCCATAGCAGTGTGATTAATGAAAAAAAATTATTTAAAATCACTATTAGACTTGAGCTAATCGGATCTATTATATGACTGATGATGAGGTTTGATAATTTATCTATGACCTGCCATCTAGTCGAAACTCATGATAGATGGACTATATCACACATTAACTATACCTGAAGGTTTTTTTTCAGTTCTACTGGATTGCCACTATATATTATGAGATGTCACTGGTGGATTATGAGAGCTCAATAGGATCGTTCTGGATCAATGATCCTTATCGAGTTAGAGTAAAATAGTATCGATCCATTGAAAGAGATTTTAATGATACCTTTGATAGAGATCATGGTATATCTCACTACAAGATATAATTGAACTTATGGGGTCACACATTAAAGAAAAGATTTGGATTGATTAAAATTAGGCTTATGAAGCATCAATTTATATGGATTTAGAAAATCCTATTAGGTTATGTTAATCTTGCTAGTACCTTGGTAAATTGAATTTCTCTTGTGGTTGGTTGCTTATATGATAAACATTAGTCAAGTCTTACACTTGATTTGAATCTAATTGAATTTGATTCAATGGGCTCCAATAGTTGGATGCTTAATTATGGCTTGAATTAAATTAAGAAAAGCTTTTTGATTTTATTGATTGAAAATTCATTTAATTGATCAAGAATCTTTGAAGTAAATTTATGAAATCATGTGGGCTGATTTGAGAGCTTTTAATTGGGTCTCATATGATGGGACGCTTAGCATTGGGTATGGGCGTGGGTCAAAGATGGGTGGCACCCTTTTACTTGGTCCAAAAATTTTAATTTAGGACTTCTAATATGATTAGAAGAAGGGAACCTGATTTGATTAGAACATCCTTATGATGTCTATTTAAAAGACCCTAGCCCTACCTCTCTTCATATCACACATCCTCTCATCCTTGCCGCCACCCTTACTATACCCAACACCTCCACTCCTCTTCCTCTCTCTAGCCCACACCCTCTCTCCGTAGGCATCCTCCCTTTGGATCTGAGAGAGAAGTGAGTGGCAACCTAGTGCTTAGTGTTAAGTGTTGCCACTTAGGTTGTTGGTTTCTTCTTCTTCTTTTTAAGATTATTGGGAGTTAGTTACAACTATTTTTTATTAGTAGTACTTCTTAATTAGTTAAGGGATCAAGAATGGTTCTTGACTTCTTCAAGAATCAAGAAAAAAGTTCAAAAGGTTTCAAGGGTTGATTCCCATCTAGGCTTAATTCAAGCCTATTCAGGCTTTGAGTTCAAGTAAATTATATCAAGAGGAGACTATCCAAATCGATCCTGTGGATAGTCATAGAGGTAGAATGCTTATGCTGCTGATTCAGAATTTGCTTAACCTTGAGATCCAGGAATTGAATTGGATTCAACTCCAGTTACAGATTTGAAGCAAAGAAAACGATTCAGGTGTGTAACTTGATCACAGACTTTTATTCTTTCTACTAAAATCAGTTCATGTTAATTTCAGTATATAAGCTAGATCCATAGGTACTTTCATAAAATTGATTTTGTGACTGAGCCTTTGGAACATCCTATCAACACCTCTTTGGCTTAGCCCTCTCAACCAGAGCCTTCTACTCCTCTTTTGATCAGATTAGGAGAATATTAGATTGAAGATAATGTTCAACGTGCCTTCTATAGGGTTTGGGATTTTTTGGGCACCATTGTTGAATATGCTGTCAAGAAGGCCTTGGATGAGCATAGACATTTTTTTGAGCCATCTAATTCACATCATCCATCCACCTCTGACACTGCACCCTTTTTAGACCAGAGACCTTAGGACTCATACATTACATTTGAGATCATCTTTTGTTTGCTCTGCATGATCCTCTTTTTATGTCTCTTTTTGTAAAGGACCATTACTTTTAATCATGTAAAACTTTTATGTTCTTCAATGCTATACTATACTTTTCTTCCAATAAATGTCTATCTTTATGTAGTGAATTGTTATGTTTGAATGTGATATGTTGAATGTGATGTGTTGATTGTATGATACTTTATATAATATATTGTCTAAATATGTATGTTTGCTCCTTCTTTTTGATAATGACAAAAAGAGGGAGATAGAGATAGAAATAAAGATAAAAGTAATAAAGTTAAAGAAAGTATCATATAATGTTAGAATTGAGAGCAAATAGAAAAATCGAAGTCAAGTCAAATTGAATAACAAAAGAGGAGAAATAATGAGAAGAAAGTATAAAAGATCTGAAATTAAGATAGATTGAAAAGAAGATATGCTTTTTTGAAAAAAATTTTAATCATATAAGAAAGGGGGGGTTTTGATTAAAATTAGAATCATCCTATCAATCCTATCTTTTCTCCATTAGAAAGGGGGGGCTTTATAATTGAATGTCTAAAGTTTATATATGCTGAATTTTAAATTCTTTCAATATGTTTGAAAGATAGTACTCAAAAGATTTTATCATCATCAAAAAAAAAGATTATTAGTTCTAGAATTGATTTTGATGATATCAAAGATGTTTGAGTATAAATTATATCTACTAATGATGTGCTTGAGAGTGCTTGTAGGTTTCTTCAATGTGCTTAATCATTTTACTCAAAAAGCTATATTCTCAAAAAAATTCAAATTCTCAAACTTAAGTTCTTCAGGTTGGAAGCAAAGAAGTTTTAGATTTAAAAGAAAATGTAGACTAGATGCACCTCTCAACAAGTACAAATTAAGTTTGAGAAAGCAAATCTATCTTAAAAATAATTTGGATCAAAAAAGCTATCTAAAACTTCTTTTGGCATGCTTGGCGTGTAGTTGAGCCAATCCAATATCAGTTGATAGGAAAGATAGAAATCTTACTAATTTAGAATAAATTTCTGAGCTAACCCAATGATCAACATAGTGGATCTAGTCTGGAGCTTAACCAACTCAGTGAAGAGGAGGGCCGACTCAGTCTCAAAAGAGAATGAATACAAAAAGCTCTATATATTAGTCAATCTTCTGAACCGATCCAGAGAATCAGTGAGCTGATCTAGTATTCAATGAGCCGACTAAGATAGAATCTGAGCCAACCCAATCTCAAATAGGCAAAATAAGATAAAATATTGGATTTTTTTAGCACTGTTGCTAAGCTGACTTAAAGTTTACTTGGCCAACCTAGAGATGAAAGTTAATCGACTCAGAGCTTGGATGCAACTTAGTGAATTCTGACAGAATAACAGCTAGTTTTTAAATTTTAAATATACCTAAATTTATCCCAATGATTATTTTCAAGCTTCCAATGGCTACAGTATTAATTGAAGATATTTTTGAACCAATAAATGTAAAGGATTCATGGAGGAATTAAGTTTTTGAAGTTGTTGAAATTTTTGAAAGAGAGAGCTCATTGGGTATACAAGAGGAGAGTGTAAGGAACCAAAAAAAAGAAAAAAATGGGAAGGCATTTAAAAGTGTCATAAATTTAGTTATTCCTATATTCAGTTAGATTGAAAGAGAGGAAGAGTAGTTCAATCTCAGCTAGCGACCATTCAGAAGAAACTTTAAACGCTATCTCAACCTCTCAAGCATTCAAAAAGAAGTCTAAGCATTGAAAGCTCAACTATCTCGACTTTTCAGATTCAAAAAAAAATATTATTTTAACTCTATTTCTTGTGTTCTTATATTTGTTTCTTTGTAATAAGTTTCTTAGGTATGAAAACTTAGGGTTGGTTCGAACCTAACAAATTGGATGTTGTCTAATTTTGATTGGTATCTCTGAAAATTAAATCAATCGAAGTTGATTATGAGTCTGAAAGAAATAATCAATTATAAGATTTTGGTTGGTAAGTTAATAAAAACTAACTGGATTGGATTATAAATTCAAGAAAACAATCGAACTATAATCTTAAAGATGCTATAGTTAGAATTCTCATGCGGATTTGCTTAGAGAGTAGATGTAGGTGCTGAGTTTAGCACCAAACTACTATAAAATTGATGTTTTTGTGATTGTAATTTTTTTGCTTTCCTTATTATTTTTACTATAGCTTTAACTTCTTATTTATCACTTACACCATTTGAATTGTTTTTGGGCATAAATTATTTTGAAATTAAATTTTATTTTAAAAAAATCCAATTCACCCTCTCTCTTGGGTTACTGTCTATGGAAAACATCCTCGATAAGGCTTATAGGAGAAAGATTCATCTAGAGCTCAATACATTAAAATGGAAGAGTTTGTCCCTTCTCTTTTCTCCTCGTTTCATTTTTTTCTCCATTAGCATAAGGTAGCTTAGCTCCTGCATATTAGCCAAGCCTTTCTTTCTTTTCTAGGATTTCAAAGGAAGGTGAGGTGTTTTGATACCTCATCTTCCTTCTAAACTCCCATAGTTAGTATCGTGGTAATTGTTTACTTTTGATTTGTAATATAAATTAATTTACTGGACCAAAATTTGTCTATTCCCTCTTAAATTTTTCTTTCCCTAACCACTGTTAAATCACTCAACAAGATATATCCTTATCATAAGGAGGTTGAGCCCATATTAGCCTTCTCCTATGGAAGCGATATAGGGTATCATGATCAGATATTATATCTAGCAATAAACAAGAAGAGAGGTGCAACTAGGCCCCACAATTTTAGGCGATCGTGATGGAGCACATTGTGTTTTATCATGGCTAGGTAAGTTTTCCTCTCTTTTCATTTTATTTAATTATCTAGCTTAATTTTTGGTTGTATGCATGCTTAGGTTAGGCTTTTAAACTTCTTTCATGTCTTTGTAGGTTTCTCTTGGATTTTTGAATTGAGATGGAAAAGTAGCCCTCAAATCATTATGGATGATGGGGCTTGATTGTCCTCTAAACAAATAATGGTAAAATAT
This sequence comes from Elaeis oleifera, assembly GCA_000441515.1. Classification (NCBI taxonomy): domain Eukaryota; kingdom Viridiplantae; phylum Streptophyta; class Magnoliopsida; order Arecales; family Arecaceae; genus Elaeis; species Elaeis oleifera. Next base: position 452,843 of record KE504975.1, read on the forward strand.
AATCGTTGACATGATTATGATAATGCATGATCATTAGTTTGTAGCCTCTTTTCTACTTTCAATTGACTATTAGCACTTTCCAATGGCATCTATAGCATAACCAATGGTAGGGCATGACAATAGGTATGCTTTTAGCACCATTAGATTACTAGTGGAAGGCTATGAATTTTAGAATTCCATTGTTTTGTTTTTTCTTCTTTCTTTTTTTTTGCTTGAGTGACATTTGAATTGTATGAGTTAGATTGTAACTAACAATTTTGTGGCAAATAGAGGGCTTGTCTATGTCCCTCCAAAGTTTCTTGGAGGTTTGACCTCAACTAGTCTCTTGCTCATGAGCCTTTTATAAAACCTCCTTATAAAATGGCAAGGTTATAAAAGCCTGAAAAACAGGACAACAATAGAAGAGTGAGCCTTAGATCGATCACTCGACAAATTAAATCATCTCAACTTAGGTTTCCTTGATAACCCTAAGGCATCATCATATTTTTGGAAGATGTCAAAGTTTATTAATGGAAACTAATTTTAAAATTCGTTGGGTGACCACTTAAATAATATGTGCTATGATGAGTTTACTCAACATTATGTTGATAATAATACTTTTAATGTCATGATAAATATTGGTAGTGATAAGAAAGAGGTTGTTGGATCATCATACTTTACATGTAGGAAATTGTTGCTAATTTTTCTAGACTATGAGATATAAGTTAGCCCAAATGCTTAAAATGCTTGAAGGCCTATTATGGACCTAGATAGAATCCATACGATGAAAAGATAGGATGATGAAGCACTATGCATCATAAGAAGCCTCTCTCTAAAATCTGCATTCCCCTTGCCCAATCTAAAGAGCAAGTGTATAAGTATGTAGATCTCACCCTCCAAGAATGGGTGCCTAATCCTCTACATCCTATCTTTCATCCTACTAGATGGCTGCCCAAACCTTTCGATCTCAAGTCCTATAACCAAAAGTTTTCAAGGAGGCCATATCTAGAGCTGATCACGGGACAGGCCTCCAGATCGAACTATATTTATTTTTAGTTGGATGTCGAATCGGGCCTACTTAAAATCTGACTTTTTCTATACCCGAGCCTAACCTATGATGAATTATAGCTATGGCATCTTAACTTTTCAACCTATTAATATAGGATCCCTTAGTTAGAGTTCCCTCCTAGTTTCAAAGCTCCTAAGTTTCAATTATACAACAAAAAGTCCAATCTTGATTATCACATTACTGTCTTTTCATGAATGCTCAACCTTATGTTCATAATGAGCCACTTACAATTTACCTTTTCTAAAGATCCTTAGGGATTGAAGCCTTTAAATGCTTTGCAACTTCGAAAAATTATGAACTTGATCTCATTGCTACAATCCTCATCTTTTTTAGAAAGTATTATAGATATCAAACAATATACTTGCCCTCCATGGAAGAGCTCACTCCAAAAAGATATTTTCTAGGGAAGATATTATTGAATTTGCTACCTCTTGGAAAAAGATGGTAGAATGAACAAGGACCACCATAGATGAAAAAGATGAGATATAAATGATAATTGATAACTATGATCTTGGTCTTTAAAATGGACTTACGATTGGCATCAAAACCTATGATGAGTTCCATAGGCAAGCTATACAAGTCCAATCCTTCATAGAAAAGGCCTTTCCCTCTTATGAAGTAAAGAATCAAAACTCCTTTCTACCTTCTTCTGAGGCCAAAATTGCTCCATCCCATACTGGGTAGACTGTCGAATGCACATCAACTTGGACATAATGCTCTAGTTGGTTAACTTGGGATAAGATATCTATAGTTGATTCCAAAATTAGGGTTAGTTTACTCCACTCGATGTCAAATATGAGGAACAAACCAACTCCCAGACTTGCACATATCTCCCCTATTGTTTCTCTCACACCTTATGCCTCTCTTATTCTTCTTCTCTCGCTTACTCTTGTAAGTGTCCCCTCTTCTACTTCTCTTACGTACACCTCATCTTTCTCCTATTCTTTCTCTTTCTCTTGTCCATCATACCACCTATATTCCTTCTTTCATGTCTTAACCTCCCTCATTTCTTATGCTCCCAGCTTTCTCTTGCAAAGGTGCATGCTATAGAGAGAAACTGAGAGAATGCATAGAAGGCGGCAATCACAAGGAAGGAAGAGCTTGATAGATAATGAGAAGAGAGAGAGAGAGAGAGAGAGAGAGAGAGATTTAGAGAGAGGATATGAGAGTGTGAGCAAGAAATAGAGAGAGGGTGTGAAATGGAGAATTGGAGATAGAGAGTGTGTGTGTGTGTGTGTGAGAGCATGGAAATAAAAAAATATAATATGGTTCCTTCATGCAATTGGCGACTTCTACTTTGAATTGAATTTGAAATAATAAACTGGTGGAACCTTAAATCTAGGTAAATTCCTAGAAATATATCCTTATTAAGAGAGAATGCTGAGGCTCTATTTGATTTTTTCTAAAAAATAAAACATGAAATATAATGCAGAAAATATGTTTGGTTACCCTATTTCAATTTCCATTTACTTCTACTTTTTTAAAAAAAAAAAATAAGGTTTCACTATTTTCCTCCCAACCTCATTTCTTCTACTTGATCTCACCCTCAGCCCCATCACTCCTATCCAACCAAGCTGGCTCGCCAAGCTTCAAGTCTCGTTGGCTATTTATCCATCCAACATCGAGTTATCTCTCGTCCTTGATCACATCACCAATCCCATCCCTACTCCCTTTCCATCTACCACTCCCTACCTCCCTGTCTGATGTCGAGCTATCCTTCATTCCTCATGACCATATCATCGGCCCATCCCTCCGTCCTCTCCCACATCACTGGGCATGTTGTTAGTTCTTGTTGTTGAAATATATATATATTTAAAAATTAAAAATAAAATAGTAATTTTATTTTATTTTTTTAAGAAATAATGACAACAATACCAAATGCAACATGAGATTTCAGTTTGCTATTAGTTCAAAAAAAAAAATGTACCATAACTCCAACAATATGTAGTATCATTGCAATGTATTATATAAAGTTTTCTGAAACTAGTCACAAATAACACTTGAATATATTATATAATTCGTTCATAATAAAGAAGCAATTGAACATATCCAAATTGATTTGCTAACAGATATAACTAATCATTCCAGAACTTTTCAGTAGTTCACAGATCATTCTTACTATGTTCTCAAATGATTTCTGACATCTTAAACAAGTAATATTCAGGGACTGGAATTAATAGAGCTTCCCCTTTGCATGTTCTACCTAGCTACTACCACTTGCCTAGGACATGCCAGGAACTTGGTCCAAAGCCCACGCAGTATGATCTTACAAGGTCCACCCAGTCGGCTGTTGAGGCATTAATATAGTTCAGTAATTTTACAATGGTAATTAGATGCACATTCTTTACTCTTATTATTCTTTTCAGTGAGTATGGTGGCAAGATCACAACCTAGGTTTGAATCTAGGTTCTCTCCATGTAAGAGTGGAGTGCCAACCACCTGAACTAGGTTTCATTGGCCTCTTCATCTATTACGTCAATCAACAAATTTGGATAAAATCCAAATACATTTTCATATAAATGCCTAATAATCTGCTAAATCTCTATCCTGCCATTTCTATTTTCTAAATCTGTCCTTTATGTTTTAGAAAGCTCTCTGACTCGCATCAACTTAGGCTATTGTCTGTATCATGGGCTCATGGGCTGAGAGCCTAGGCAGAATAGTGGTGAATGGTGGACTAAAATAAATAAAAATCTTAAGCCAAAATGTTAAGCCACAACATGCAATTTTGCTCGAGTGTGAGTTTCGTTATATACTGGATCTTACCATTCTATCATCACTTGATATCCTAGAAACAAATGCATGAGGTATATATGAACTTTTAATAGGAGGGCCTACTTGGGACAAAAAAGATGCACCCATAGAGCTTTTTATATAGTACTACTATAAGAGCTAGTGAAAGATGATTCTTCTCCATGTTGGTGTCAATTATTTTAATCCAATAGAATTGGACAACGCTCTTGTTTCTTGCTTATAACAAGCATCCTGCTGCTTTGCTCACCTTCAGGAGGAAGTAGCAAACCAACCATGTACTTTATGGTTCATTCAGGGAATATTTATTGCTTCCATATATGTTTGTTTTAGGAGGATGGTTCAGGAGTCCTTTGGTTTCTCTATCAAGATTTTGACATGTATCTCTCCCTGTTTTTTTCATCTATTTTATCTTTCTTATGTCCAGAGGATATAGGTTAAAGCAACTCTTTTGGCTTCAATAGTTACCATGAACAAACCATAAACTTGGAGCCCATATAATTGCTAGTTAAATCAACTAACATAAGCAGTTCAATCAGCTATAGTGATTTAATCCAATCACTTTTTATTACTTTTCGCTTGCTAGCAAAAAGCAATAGCATGCTTAATTTGGATTGATATTTAAAGTGATCAACGCATGCACCAAAATTTCAAAAGCTTGTACATCTGACTTACTAAGCTACTAGACTTAACGCTAAAAGAACAGGTTAATAAAAGTAGATACTCCATTTCCATGAACAACTAAAAGAGATAACCTCCCTTGCACTTGCACTTGTTTTTCACTGGTCAATTTTAGATAAAGGCATCTGAATACATTTGCATCAGAGTAATCTAAACCTGCTTGCTATGGAAGCATTAAAGTATACCACTCCATTCCCGTTGCTGGACTCATTTATGCTAGTTTGGAAAGAGTTCGGATCCTCCGCAAGGTACCTCTTTGCACTGTATAATATTGTACAATGCTGGATAGCCATCACATCATCCATTTTGAGACAGACGACTGTGTGGTTATATGTGAGAAAATATTCGCTGCAATGATGACACCACATCACTTGTTGTAACAAATCAATCACCAGTCGGGAATGAATGAAATACATGGGATAGTGTGAGGTATAATTCACGAGAATTGATGAAATACATGAGAATCGATGAAATATAAAGGCTGTCATTGGTTTGTTATAAATTTAACATGATATCACTGTTGCAACGAATATTTTTTCGGTCATATATCCCAAACAAATGACAGCTGTCAGTCTTCGAGATGGATTTCAAGCAAAATGTTTATAGTATTTTGCTTTGCAAAGGGAACCTTGGTCGTTTGGAAAAGCCCTGATTCCAACTATCCCTGGTACTTATGTTACCTATGAACCGTGTGGCTATCATGACTTCATGGGCTGAGAAGAGCTGCAGAAATGGAATGGTCGGTGGATTGCAGTACAAAGACAAAGGTAAAGCCAAAGGTGGAATCTTCACCAAAGTACGGGTCCTGTTATATATAAAATCCTACCATCCAAACACTACCATCTCCCTCAAAGATTCAAAGAGGAAAGGTGACGGATGAAACAGATGTGACCAAGTGTTTGGTAGCTGAAAAGATGAGGCAAGGGAACTTTTTATATAGCATGCCAGAAGACAAGGTTAGAGAAGGCTGATTCATGTCCATGTGGATGTTTGGCTATTTTAATTCAGAAGAATCGGACAAGGCTCCCCCGTGTGTTCCGGATTATGTGAAGACTCCTACTGGAATTATTCACATGGAACAAGAGGTGACCAACCGGAGATCGAGGATATATTTGGATGGTTTTGCTGAGGGAATATTGTTTTGAAGACGAGGTTAAGAAGTTTTGTTTGGTTTCCTATCAGGATTTGAGCCATATTCTCTTCCTCATACTTATTTATCTACTATGTAGTTTGTTATATCTATTGATCAAGGACCCAGCTCCAGCATCTATTTTGGCTTCGCCACCACGACGAGGCCATCAATTTGGTGCTTGTTCCCTCTGATCCTAGCAGTTGGATGGCCAAATGGCACTTGCATGGATGTCTCAATGAATATTTCATGGATGTTCAAACTAAATTCATGGAAGATATATACGACAAAATCAAATAGAAGATTGCAGGCTGGTGCAAATGATCTGATACTGATTTGTTGTTGAAGAAAATTGAAAGTCTTAAAGATAGTGAATCTAAGATAAGATCAGCATCCATGCCACAAGTTTTAGCTCAGTTTACTTCCATATTCATTATCCACTTCTCAATCATGCCCTCTACTGTAGAACACTTGGGTACGTGCATTATACCCTTGTGTATATAGCACTACAGAACTTCTAATATGTATCCCTTTTTGGAGGAGACACTCGGCCAAGCCACTGAGACAACAAAAAGAACCATTTGGCAAGGGATCTAAGTGTAAAAGGACCTTCGTTCTAACAAAGACTGTTTTAGCGTGCAGTTGGCAAAGAACTAACAAAGAGATGGTCTTCATGTCGGGAGGGTGGACGACAAGGTGTGCAACCTTCATTGGACTTTGTTTGGAAGACTGGCATTCCTTTTACAAATAGAGCGTGTAGAGTAGATTATACTATAGCTTACCGAAAAAAGACAGATTATATTACGAAAAACAGCTCGCTCTCCGTCTGACTCGCACTCCTGGCTTGGCGATTACACTGGAGAAGGAGACTACAAAACAAGAAAACTTTTTCCTTTACTATAGTTTCCGCTTCCTTTTTTTTTTTTCTAAAAAAAAAACGTTAGTAAAGAAAGAATCACTATAAAAAATTTATATATTAGCGACGACTATTAGCGACAGTAAAAAAATCATCACTAATAGTGCTATTCATTAATAAAATATTATGATAAAAAATCTTCCCATCACTAAAAATTGATAAATTATTCGGACAACTTAATTAGTTATTAGTGATGGATAAACCATCGCTAATAATATATTAGCAACGGCATTAGTAACGGAGTACATGCCGTCGCTAATAACTAATATTTTTTTTTAATTTGATCGTAATTTTAATAGCAACGAAAATTTTATTAGAGACAGTGTTTACCGTCACTAATAACATTAGTGACGGCTATAGCGACGGTAATTTTATCATCGCTAATACTATCCCTATTTCACCGTCCATCTAATTTTTGATTTTTTACTTTCCCTCTTCCCCCCTCTTTCCGCCACCTTTAGTCCCCTCGCCGCCCCTCTCTTTACCCCACCTCCGGTCCCCACTTTTCCACCACCGGATCTCGCCTCTCCGAGCCTCCAGCCGCCTCCCGCCTCCTCGAGCCCTTAGCTACCTCCCCGAGCCCCGGCTAACCTCCTTCGGCTACCACCAATCCCTCTCTTTCCCCACCATCGAATCCAGCTTCCCGAGCTGCCGGCTGCCTCCCGAGCCTCAAGCCTCCGGCCCATCTCCTCAAGCCCCAGACCCACCTCCTCCCGGCTACCTCCGGTCCCCAATTTCCCCGCTGCTGGTTCCAGCTTCTGAAGCCGCCGGTCGCCTCCTCGAGCCCCGAGCCCTTGGCCCGCCTCTCCGAGCCCCCGACCCACCTCCTTCCAGTTGCCTCCGATCCCCTAATTTTTCCCGCCACCAGATCCAACTTCTCGAAGCCGCCGGCCGCCTCCTCGAGCCCCCGACCCGCCTCCCCTCTGCCGCCTCCCGAGCCCCCGGCCCGCCTCCCCCGTTCTTCCCCCCACCTTTCTTTTTTCTCCCCCTTCCCCTTCTCCTGCCACAACACCGCCTCTATGCCACAGCGCCGCCTCCGTGGGTTTGTGAATATTAGCGATGGTAACCGCGATGGCTGCATAGCGATCACCAAATACCACTGTTTTAAATTTTTAATATTTTAAATTAATATTTATAAGATTTAATTAAATTATATTTAATATTTAAATTAAATTAATAATATTTAATTAAATTTAGTTAAATTAATAATATTTAATTAATATAGATTAATAATATTATTCAATATTATTAATTTTAATATTATTATTATTAAAATCATCGGGCCTAAGCCTATCCCGAAGCTTGAAAAAAATTTTGGGCTGGACTTGAGTAGGGGTGTGGGGCTTGGGGAGACGGCCGAGGGCTCGGGAAGGCTATGATGACTACTTGTGCGAGATGTGTCTAAAGAGTCTAGAGACATTAATGGAGGTGATGCATTTTTGTTCTTATGATTATAGTTGCAGGGCAAGCTTGGATTGTCTATTACATCCAGACAACTGCTTGCAGTCACCTGATAATTAAAGGTGCAGAGGAACTTGCAATGCCTTATTTTCAATAGCGGATTTGGACCTTCTTCTTTTCCTCTTTTCCTTGTTACTTTGTTGGTCTCTGATTTAAATATTATTTTAAATTTAATTTTATTTTTTTAATTTTAATGGATTCGGACCAGGTTCGGATCTCCCAGAATCATGATACTTTAGCTAAAGCATTTGAAAGATGTGATTTCAAATTACTGCAGGTAAACTACTTTGAGATAAATATAATGAATACAAGTGTAACATACCTTTGGAGGTGGCAAGATTCGGGCATCAACTGCAGCAAGCTAATTCTAACCATGATTCTAAACTCTTTTACATATTTATCATGAAGAAATCTGTAATATTTGAACTTGAGATGTACACTTGAAAGATAGAATCAAGTCAAGAAACAAGAAAATTCAAACCTTCAGGATATTGTGCTCTCTATCTTAAGGGCATTCATATGTAAAGGTCAATATTTCAGTTACTTGTCGCTCATTCAGCTGAGCTTATTGTCATAGCCATCACAACGGATAAGTCAAGCAGCTGAGCTCGTTGTCGCTTGTTCAGCTTCAAATTTTTATATCTAGAAACTTCACATAGTTAGGTTTGAGTCGAAAGAAGGGATCTAGGGGTCAAAAATCAATCTTCCTATTTGATGGGTGGGATGGAGGTGTAGATACATCTATATCATCGAATGGAATGTGTAGGAACAATTCATTTAAGAATTGGAGGAGTATATCGAAATATATCCCTCCATATCGATTTAGACTTGAGGCGGAAGGGATGGATACAAAGGAGTTAAAATTAATTAACCATCCGATGGATGGGCCGGAGGTATTTATAGCTCCGTATAATCGAATGAAATGTGTAGGAACAATCCGTTTGAGAATCAAAGCAGTATATTAAAATATATCCTTTCGTATCGATTTAAGCTTGAGGAGTATCAATTACAATAGTTTTTCAATTTCAATTAATTTAGTTACAGATCATTGGGTTATTGGCATCCATAATTGCATAATTAATCCATAATTTATTATTTTATTTTAAAATTATAGATCATATCTTTCAGAAGTCAGAGCCATCACAGTCGAGGAGAGAGCACTCGAGGAGAAATCTCTCATACAGCCAGCTCATATAGTTCTGCGCCAAATATACCACGTGATAAACTCTAATACTTTACATATTTTTTATATTATTTTATCTTTATTATCTAATATAATATTCTTTATGATGTCTTGATACTCTTAGATTCGGATGATGTGGGGTCATCAATGACCCCACACTCACTTGGAGCAACATCTGACTCTCAAAGTTAGCGATGTGGTAGAGGATCCATCCGGCTCGTGGCACCTCCGACTCAATCAGAGGATAGCGAGCTCGTCCGCATTCAAAGCCGCTCATAAGTACTATATCTTCACTGAATATGTTTAAAATTTAGCCATTTTAGATACTAACATTTATTGTTCAAAATCAATTTTACAATACATTTATAAAGTTTGGCATGCCTCGTGTGGTTACCGAGATCATCCAATAATTGATGCCAGGATCAGTGAACGAGTTCTTTAGTTGGCCATCGGGAGTTTATGATGCAGTCTGAGAGATGTTCCTGGTAAATCAAAGATATTTAATTTTAAATTCATGATAGATTTGTATTCTATTTATTAATACACGATTGCTTCTACTTACATGGGTACTATCGATTCAGGACTTCTCAGGATGAGGAGACTGGCCGTCAGACCTTTGAGGAGGTGGCCATGCAGAGGTTCCGAGATGGGCTATACAGCCTTCGGCAATCCGTCATAGGGCACTCCAGTTCCAAGTCATCATCGGACTGAAAGTCTTACACAGATCACTGGATATGAACGGACATATGGGAGGCCCTCTACGATCAGTGGAGTACTGAGGAGTACTCTGGTAGGCAGTAGAGGGCATGACAGAATCGATCTGCCTAGCAGCATCTGATCAAGCACACTGACAGCTCTGTTGGCACACATATTGTGGTCGATAGATTGATAAAAATTCTACACTTAAATTAATTTTATATTGAATTAATCATATGCATATTTTAATCAATTTAATTTTATTATTTATTTATTATAGATGCAGTAGCTAGATCGTGCACCAAGATAGCTGCAGATGTGGGAGGCTACGCACCAGTCTTGGAGGACTGATGGTTATTTAGATCCTCGATCTCGACAGATCACGATAATAACTTAAAATATTATTTATTAAGTTTTATATATACTGATATATATAAATCAATAAATTTTAACTATATAGGTAGATTATACTGAGTATCTCGTTTCGCGGCATGGTGAGGATCTATCCTCTTAAACCCTCCTTGACCTCGAGGGATGGCTCAGGGCCATCGGAGGGATGAGTAGGAGTCGGATCATAGGATTCGGCCATAGCTTTCACCTTCCAACAGCTCGATATTCCTCTCAAGACTCGACGATCCAGACATGGGCTGACGCACATATAGAGGAGATCGTGCAGAGACTTTGGAGCCAGCGATCTCAAAGCTTCCAAGACGCCATCCGTAATATGGTCACTGAGATTCTTCAAGACCCGCATTTGCGCGATCAGCTAGGCTCGTTGTCATAGCCATCACAGTAGGTAAGTCTATTAATAATTTTTTTATTATTTAAATTTTTATATTTAAAAGCTTCACATATTTATGCTTAAGTTCAGAAAGAAGATATAAGAGATAAAAATTCAATCTAACCATCGAAATGATGGGTCGGAGGTATCTATAGCTCCATATCATCGAATGAAACATATAAGGATAATTTGTTTGAGAATCGAAATAGTATATCGAAATATATGTCTCCATATCAATATATACACTTTCATATTGAAACTTAATAATAATATTTATTTTTTCGTTACAGGATGCTGAGACATCCGGCTATCATCCACCAATTACTGAAGAGGACGTACAGGAGCAGAAGAAGGATGAGGAGGATATTACATAATTTTTTTTATATGTATGTAATTTTGATACTTATAAAGCAATATAAATTTATAAAATTATATAATTTATATTTTTAATATAATATAATTAATTTTATATTTATGATTATATTAAATAATTATTATTTATTTTTAATAGATTTTAAAAAATATTATTGCTTGTTAATATGATTAAAATATATTTTTAAATATTTAATTATAATTTTTTAAAAAATTAAAACTATTAGTGACGGCATTAACGACGATAGATACCGTCGCCAATAGTTTTTTAAAATTTTATTAAAATATTAAAAAACTATTAGCGAATGGCAGTAGCGACCACAATAACCGTCACTAATAATTTTTTAATATTTTAATTAAAAAATTAAATTATTAGCGATGGTTTTTTATCGTTAATACTGTCGCTAATTACTGTTATTAGCGATGGTAAATTTATCGTCACTAATAATGATAATTAGCAATGAGATTATTTTGTCGGATTTTAATGATGGCCGATAGTTAGCCGTCGTTAATAATTTTTTTTTTTATTAGTGTGATAGAGATGAGCAAAATAATTGCTGAACAAATAGTCCTGATATATATAGACCTTACAATGCAGGTATAATTTATTTTGTGTCGATCGTGACAAATTCCGAAAGAAGAACCAATTCAAGCTAATAAATCTATATGGCTACTTTTTTTTCTTTTTTGATAAAATTAGATTTATTAAGCCAATCGAGAAGACATCCGTAGGAATCATCAATCAAAATATTGATGAGTTGAGCAGAATATCTGATAAAGTCATATATAGCATAGATCTAATGTGGTTAGCCACATGTAGCATCTTATTTTCCCGTCCAACCTCGTAACACCCTCATCATGGTTGGCCCTAACTGAGAGAGAAGGGCTCTGACCCATAGGCCGGTCCTACTCAACCACGGTGGCCAATGAAGATGCACATGACTAATAAGACTTGTGACCCATAATATAAATAATAACAAAATTTTAGTCAATCTAATATTTTCCATTTATAATTGTTGGCCAATTATAGTTTATTTTTTCAGTGTAAATATGTACTCTCTCTCTAACACAACAATTAAAGACAATGAGATCGGAGACTGATGGGCACTTGTGGACATATCATGCACCGGTCTCATGGACGCTCAATCTATGATAGCAAACAATGTGATTACCCGGCCTGTTGGATCTAAAGCCCATTAAGCCCATCCAAAAAAAAATAAGAGGAAGAAGACTCCCGATCGGAGTATTCTCCTTTCCAGTTTTGATTGAAAATCGAAGTCCTAAAGCCATTGAAGGACCCTAGGATGAGCCCTATAAGAACCCCATCCTCTCTCCTGTGAAAGGACATAGCGATCACCGACGATCACTGATATTTTCTCTCCGATTTCTTCGATTGAAGCCGCGGCCCATCGATTCGTGCTCGCTGTGATTTCTCGCCGGCGGGATCACCGGAGGCTGAGGTAAGCCCTTCTTCCTCTTCCTCTCTCCTCTCTTTTTTTTTCGTGCCTCTATGCACAACTGCCGGCGATAGGTGTCGCCGGATTTCGTCGGAGAAGAGATCCCCTATTTGGTCTCTTCTTCTCTTTGATTTTCAATGCTAGCGATCACTGCCGACCGCCGGCCTTGGCCTCTCCAAACTCGAGAGGGTTGCCCCCTGCCGCCGGCCTTCGCCGTGCCGGCTGCGGCCCGGATGGTAGGTCAAAGAGAGGGGACCTGTCGGTCCCTGTTTCGGCCAGGGAAGACCACGGGAAGAAAAGAAAATAAAAAGAAGGAAAAAAAGAAAAGGAAAAGAAAAAAAAGAAAAAAAGAAAAAAAAAAGAAAAAAGAAGAAGAAAA
>KE504975.1:482954-498961 GCA_000441515.1 Elaeis oleifera
ACATGCGCCCTCGATCCGTGGCTCCTCCATCTCCCTTTGTCTGTCCGTGGCTCCTTTGTCCTTATCTACCACCCCCCTGTAGCTCCTTCATGCCGTCCCCACCACCCCACAGCTCCACACACATTCGCGCCCTCTCCACCCTCAAGTGCCTATGGTTCTCCACACTTTTCGGTCCGTCACTTCTCCACACTACCACCACACCCACATCACTTCCATTACTTCTCACCAAAAAAAAAGAGAACATCAGGACAAAATTATTAGGAATATTTAAAAATTTGATTTCACATTATCGATAATCTGATTGTCATACCAAACATGTCAATCAAGATTTTCAATAATTTTACTACAACATTATTTGTGTGTACCAAATATAATAATCAACATTACTAATAATTTAATGATGACAATCTATCCTGAAGGCAATCCACGTTACTTTCCAAAATTACTTGGCAATGCACGAAATACAACCTGAATAATCCCTGTCGATTGATTGATTGGACCAGTTGGCATATATTGTCAATTAATTTTGGATATGGGAAAGTGTTGCAACAATCTAACATGGTGGGTCATGTGTTCTAGATGCTAATACACAGCATATGATTGAGACCAGCTAGGACCAGGCTTTCACATTGTGCTCATCAGTACCACCATGGTTGATCACCATGAATTGGATGGTAAACCAACAAATATGTGCACGTTCTTCTTGTTGCCCAGAGAAACCCATTGGAGAAATTATTGTGGCTGCGCCAATTACCAGTGCACATTCCACTGGGTTCTGCTCGCCTTGATGATTGGCCCACAAAATACACCCCGGTGATTGGTGCAATGTGCGACCATGCTCGACCTCAAAACGCAAGCAATAATTTGACTCTGTGTTGGAATATGTTTGGTTGGGGTACAGACTTTGAATTGCAGAATTCTGTACCATCATAAATAGCTGTCACATTATTCATGTTGGAGAGGGATGGCTTTAATTATCATAATGTCCACTGTAATATATGATGTACGTGGAGATGGAGGAGAGCCATCCATTTGGAGATAGATGATGATATGGGGTCTGGTCATGATGGTATTGTAGCACCGCACAGGATCCCGTTGGCTCTCTGGACGGCGGGCGATCCACCGTCAAAGTATATGACGTTATAAGGTCACTCAAACGCCAAGAGGTTCCTGGCATTTAACGTTGATGAGCGTTTAAAACGTTACCGACTCCCGACATGCCACGAGGGAGAAACAGCTGAGCCTCGCCACTCGGAGTGGAGAGGCGGTACCGCGTGCTTGGCGGCATGGCCCAGGTTCGTGCCACCCTTGGGAAGCTTACCTTTCCATCCATTGCTCCGTGTGATTAATTTGATTTGAATGATCCATAAGTCAGATCATTTAAATAGTGAATTTATATAGAAATAATTGAATAATAAATTAATATAAAAAAATGTCGATAGTATGCAAATTATAAATATAAAACATTGTACGAGGACAACTTTTGAAGGATCAACTAAGTCATCAGTCCACCTCAAACCAAATTAAATCAGGGAGTTAGATGACGAAGTTTTGAGTTAGATTATCCATATAAAATCACTCAAGATTTCTATCAATTCATCTCGATGTGGCCAATATTCTGCTTGACCTCGATTAGCGGCTGGAGAGAGCTTAGATTGTATTAACTGACCTAATCATCTTGTCCATGGACGACTTGAAGCTACGATTGCATCAACCTGAAATATTGAGCAGTATTTATGCCAGGACCGATATCCAATCATTATAGTTCAAATAGGACATTCAAAACCATCAAATGATAACTCATCCCAAACATGTGCTGACTGTGGGGTGCAATCTCTACACGTGCGATCATTGTAGGAACGGTTGCCATTCACCAAAAAAACAGCCATCGACCTCTCTTATAAATAGGAGGTAGGGGACCATCATGTAAGCCTCAAACCCCTCTCGCTCTCTTTCATTATCCTCTGATCTCTATTTGACTTGAGCATCAGAAGATTTTCATAGAAAAAATTTCTAGCAAGAAACTTATTTGCAAGTCTAATTTTCTGCTCGAGAGCCCTAGCTACTCGATCGACCTCAACTCTTCTAGGTCTAATCGGCCTCAATCTTTTTCCAAAGATCAGCAGCAACACATCTAAATCTCAATTACATGGAGTTAATTTTTTACAATATTCTATCATGCAACAAAAATATAGATAATCACTATTAATTTATTCTTTTGGTAGACTGGAACTATTAAATCAATCTAGAGTAAATACATCTATGAGCGTCAATTCAGAAAAAAATCTCTTAGAGTCATCCATTGAGTAGGTTTTATATAATTAATAAGATATGCTGCCATTCAATCTGTAGCTTTATTAGCTTCTCTATAAACATGTTTATTTAAAAGACTAAACAATGATCTTGTTCTCAAACAATTTCATTTTAAAGATGAATATTGTCTCCGAAGAGAACCAGAGAGCCTTCTAATAACATTCAAAGAGTCCTCTAAAATAATATGAGATATCCTCAAAATTCTAGTTATATAAATTATATCTTCCCATGTAGCATGCAATTTAGCCATAAAATTACATTTATCTAATACCACTTGCTGGCACCACTTGTACTTTTAATAGCAAAATTTGCTCCATCTAACACACCATTGTTTAAGATACTATTGATACACCCTAAAATAGGCCAACCAAAGTAGTGGTGATGACCTAATGGCAGCTCGACACTTATCTCCAGTGGAAGGTGATAGAATAGTTGCTCAACCTTTACCACACGGACTTTTACGACCATGCCAAGAAAGCTTCATAATTTCTATCCGCTAGACGATAAGCAACTGACCATCTTACTGTCTCACTTTCTCCTCCATTTGGTAAGATTCATAATATCAACAAACTCCAAAATGTGCAAAATCGTTATTCTCTAACAGCCAGAACACATCTCCACAACCTCTATTCTCTCGTAAATGGCACGTGTTCTCGAAGACAACAAGTACCGACATTTGTTTATAAAACCTAACCTTTTGGAATCCTCCAGATAAGAGAAAGCAAGTGAATAATTACTCCACTAGCCTTCTCTCTGAGATAGATCCCATGCGAATTGGAATCTATCTTCTCCACAAAGCTCTAAGCAATTCTGACTACATCTCTGAACTCTACCTTCCACAAAGTATCATTTAAGCTACCACTCTCCATTCTCACTCTCTCATGACAATCTATTCCACTTCATATCCGATGCCACTACTAAATTCTCTCTCAAAGCTCAGATCTCTTTTATTTACTTTAGCGAACGATTGATTTAGACATCGGATGATTTATCACTAGAGAATTTTCATTATGAGCATTTTTCTATCTTTGATGATGTTGCAAGATTCAGATCGAGAGATTGATCATGACTCGAAACCAGCATTCAATCCGTAGATTTTGACCAACCATCTTGCTGCTTGTAACCATCTTTCTCCGCTCTAACCCATCAATTTGTGCGGCTCCACGATGGTAACAATTATCATCAAATTAATTTATTAAAAAAAAACTAAAGGGTGGTGGCTCCGAGCGAAAATGAATGATTGATGGGATCGCGGAACCTCCCCACCCCAACCCAAAAAAAAAAAACTACAGTTTCTCAGCTGTCAAACTAAATTTCGAACAAGCTTAGGGAGCATCCTAACACCCGACGTCCATCACATAGGAACGGTAATTGGTGCGACGTATTAAACAGCTGTCGCACCAAAAGACCAAGAATCCTTGTCTCCCCATCTCCCAAGCCTTACGCGTCAACACCGCTCTCTCTCCTTCCCTCTTCTCGTAATTAACCCCAAGTCCAGGCCCATTATCTATTCCCCCAAATATTTATACTGACGGCCCTCGCCTTCTTCCCCTCCCTTGACGAAACCAAAACAAACCGAGAGAAGAAAGCAATGGCGAAGTGCGGCAAGATCCTGTACGTAGCGAGGGTGCGTCAGACGCTCCGCAGGTGGAGTACAAGGGCTTCGCTGAGACGGGGGTGCTGGGCGCCGGCCGACGTTCCGGCGGGCCACGTGGCTATCTGCGTGGGGAGCAGCGGCCGCCGCTTCGTGGTTCGCGCCGCATATCTCAACCACCCCGTGTTCCGGAAGCTCCTCGCCGAGGCCGAGGAGGAGTACGGCTTCTCCACCAGCGCCGGCCCCATCGCCGTCCCCTGCGACGAGTCCCGCTTCGAACAGATCCTTCGCCAAATCTCCTCCCCATCGTCATCGTCTGCGACCAGCTTCGCGAATCTCGACGACCTGAATGGCTGCTTCTCCTTCTTCCACGTGGGCATCCGGAGATCGCCGAACACGGAGTCCTTGCCGTTGCTCCGGAGGTTCAACGAGAACTCGGTCTGGTGAGCCGCAGGTTCTCCGATTTCGCCCCTCGGCGGCGGAGGCGGAGGCGGAGATTTGTTGTTATAGCTGTGAACTCTTCGTTGCCTGGGCTCGGAATGTTCAATTTGGGCTCAGAATATTGTTTCAAAAGATGGGGAGTTCGTGGAGAATGGGTTTGGTTCATCATTTGGAGTCATCTAATGATGGAGAAGAAGGTTGTGATGTTCTCCATTTCTAAGTGTAAAGTAACTGCTAACAAGCATAAAATAAAGAACCATGATGTGAAGAGAAATTCTTGTCACATTTTCTAGTTAGAAGTATATAATTTTTTATTTCACACAGACAGGTGGGACCTAACAGGTCCAACATTAGCTCAGAGCGTCCATGTTCTTAAAATTTGAAAGTAGTAATAGAATTTGTTCCCCAAGCTAGCTAGTTTGTGGTCCTTGGCTAAGTCGAATAATGCCAAGATAGCGAGAAGTTGATCACTCTTGGAGTATGGGGGCGGATAATATAACTAAAGTACTCAGCAATATATAGGAAGGCCAGATGGCCATCCGCAACGCAGGGACACCGGTCAGTGTAAACTAGACCATCAAATTTGGTCACCGGACGACAGAAGAAGTTATTAGATGGATCACCTCTGATGGACTAGTCCCACAATCATTCACCATATTATCCTATTGTATTTAAACACTCACCCACCAAATTTGGTCACCGTAAGTACGACGGTGGGTGCAAACTAGACAATCAAATTTGGTCACCGTACAGAGAGAAAAAAATTTTTTTTTTTTTTACGTAAAGGAGGGCATTAATCCACCCTAATATTAATAAAGATAAGATAATATCTTTATAAGGATAAAATAAATGGGTGGAGTTTTCCATCCCTTCGAGGTGAGGAAAGGATGTGACCACGCAACAAAAGATATGCTTTCATGTCAAACTACAAGAAATAACCCTCACTGGGGTTAGAATCAGTTGCCAAATGACCATGGATACCAAGCTGTCCCCAGGAGGCTTCGGATGGACCGAAGGAAGTGAGTTTCTCCGATAAAACCAAAACTATCAGAGTAATTTTTATATACTATATATGGTATAAAAAAATATATCATATTATCTGATTAGACCATATGACAATCATTTTCTAATACGTATTTAATATCTATAATTTTATTTTTATTTAAATTTTGAATGACGAAAATATCTTTTCTTTTGAAAAAAATGGTGACATTCTATGGTCATATTATAACATTTTACGGTTAAATTATGACTTTCTGTTCGTAATTTAGCCACAGAATATCATAAAAAGAGGAGATATTTTTATCATTTAAAAATTTCATAAATTTTAATAATGAAAATGTCCTTCCCTTTTATGACTTCGGAAAAAAATTATGACTTCCTGCATACAAAAATCATAATTTGACTGCAAGATGTCATAATATCTCTCTTTCTCTACTGAGCTCTACTGATGTCGTCTTTGATTTTTGGCTTGTAGCTCAGGCTAAAAGTGGGATTGTGTACCGGTAGCTGTAGAAACTCAATTCTCCCTTGTGTCTTTATTCCCAAGCCTTTCCCAGGGTGGAACCTCATCTTTGCCATCATCCTCAGCTTTGGTGGCAACTTGTCTTCTCTCGGATCTGGTTTCCAGCCTCCTAAATAGGTAGAAAGGGGTGGGACAAGGCTTGTGGGTTTAAATAATGCAAGTGCTAGTGAAGCAAGCATGCAACCAAGAACATTTAAGTAGGCTACAGAATATCATAATTTTTTCAGAACAAGAGGGCAATTTTGTTAGTTAAAATTTTAAACAAAAAATAAACTACAGGTATTAAATGCATATTAAAAATGATGGCTAAGTGCTCTAAGATGGTTGGATGGTGCGCTCCATGCCATATTTATTGCACCGCACATGATGCATAAAGACTTTCTCAAAGCTATAGTATAAAGGTTGCTGACGACTGAAATGATGATCTTTGGCTCAAAGAACCGGCAAGTCAGAAATAAAAGATGAAAGTCTTCATCATCTTCACCACATAATGGACAATATGGCGGTGCTGGAAAGGGTCTTTTCTTTAGTTATTCAGTGCTAAAACTTGTTATAATGAGAGAAGAGATAAAAGGTGGATAATAAAGTACCTTAAAGGGACATATCCAGGACATATTTATACTATGGCAGTAGAGATCCTATACTATAGGCTTATATAAATGCGAATATGATAGGAGATGTGGACCCACGAAAGTTCATGTCAGATTATCTGATGACATTTTTAGGAGGAGCGATATCGTAGTAATCAAAGTTATAAAAGTATATCATACTATCATCAATAGAGGTGGAATACATCACCATAATGGAGACTGATAAAGAATATTGTGACTAAAGAACTTATTGGAAGAGCTTGGCAAGGAGCAAGAGATGTATGTCATCTACAATGATAGCCAAAGTACCATCCATCTTAGTAAAAATTTGATATTTCATTCAAAGATGAAATACATCAACGTTAGATATCATTGGATTCGGAATGTACTGGAGATGAAGTAGTTTAAACTTAAAAATTTGATACTGAAGAAAATAGTTCTGATATGTTGACGAAGCTAGTTTCAAAGATAAAACTGATGAAATGCAAGGATGCTATAGGTTTAATGGAACCCACCATATGAGTCGGAAGGAAAGATTTGTTAGTGTGGTGATCTCCTCATATGAGACCCATTGTTTTAAAAAAAAAAGAGAAAAGGAGAAGAAGAGTCCAAATAGGACTTTATGAATTGGGCTATAAAGTCCTCTGTGTGTAAAAAAATAAGGAACAGTAGAGAAACCAGCAATGCATAAGAGAAAAAATAGGGCATGGCGGTCATAAGGAGACAAAAAAAATAAGTCCAAAATGGACTCTAACTTTGTATTATAAAAGGAGAGTCTATGGATGTAAAAACGTGACAAAAAAAAAAGAAAGAGATCATGAGCCACCAAAAAGAGACAGAGAGAGAAGAAGAGAGGCTTTGGAGGGTGCTTCATTCAAATAAGGAAGATTGGAGAATGTCGATTAGAGGAGTTCGTTCGACTTCGGATTAGAATTATTTAATCAAGAATTTTATTGGAGATTTGTTTAATCTTGAATTTCTTATTTCTTATATTAGAAACAATGTTTCCAATATGGTGTCAAAGAAGCTTTTGGTACTCTAAACTATTATAATAATGAAAGCTCCTTATTCTGATTCCTGTGTGGATGTAGGCTTTAGTCGAACTACATTAAATTCTGATATTCTTGCAATTGTTATGATTCTCTATGCTTTTGGTATTATCGTTAGTATAATTTTTTTCTTACTTTATCTATTATCTTTCAATATTCGAATCCCAATACCATCTCCCATCTGATCCTTAGAATACAAGTCCAACTAAACTGATCTTCTATACTGCATGTCAACTTGTGATATATGTGAATGATTCCACACAAAATGAGCATTTTAATGATAAATATGGTTCCATCAATTGGTAAGATTTCTTTGTTGTTTACCATCAAATTATTTTTTAATTTAAACTTACCTTGAGAATTTCTCTATATAAACTTATATGCATGTAGTGGTTAACTTGAGGGTCCATTCTTTGGTGGATAAATATGATGAAAAAGTTGATCAACTTTCTCCTTAACTAGCTTATCCATATTTTCATACTTCTCCATCTTTCCCATGAATAGTATTTATCCATGAATTAAGAAAAAAGTCCAACCCACTTAGGAGGTGGTAAGTCATTTTCTCATCAACTAAAAAATAATCTTTTATTTCATTTCTAATATAACCTTAACCCTATAATAATATAATAATACATAATACTATCTTATATATGATATAATATTATTATCATATAATAATATTTTATTATTTTAATATAATATTTTAGTATAATATCTTATTTTATTATGATAATATAATATTAACATCCTATATTATATTTGATAATTTATATTTATGAATATATATTATATGATATTATATATTATAACATACAAAATATAATCTATTATAATATAAAATTTATACTATACTATTATATATAATAAAAGATATTATGAAAAATATGGATAGATTTCAGCAACTTATCCAATAAACTTGGGTAACAGATTTCTAAGTCATTTGTCAGTGCATAAAAAAATATGAATAAATTATTTTCTATCTAATATTGTCTGAAAAATATTTTCTTAAATAATATAGATTTCTGGATAAGTTTTTTATTCTCAAAAGAGTGGGCCGTGAACGTAAATTATTTTCTTCTTTATATTACAATATGATATCATCAAATAAGGAATATTGGGATAATGCAAATTCACACATTAATTGGGTTGAGTCCAATGAATCCTATATCAAATTTTTAGTCATATCTACGCTGAATCTCTTTATCAGTATTTATCAGTGTTAAAGAAACATGTGATTCGTTGTTTGAGAAATTATGGGTTTATAAGAAAAAATGTCACGTTAAACAAGATACCAAAGTAAACATTAAATACACCTTCTATGTAATAAATCAAGGCAATCCCATCAACCTATTTATTACCACTAAGCATGATAGATGCTGGCTACATTAACGGATGGTCTGCAAAACACTCATTGTTTATTTGCAACAGGAATTGAACGGTATATTAAACTTTAAATTTTGAAGAAATGATTTAGCAATACAAAAGTAATGGTGGACTATCCACATCTCAAATCGTTAGATAACATATACACTATAGAAGTCACACAGAAATCAAAGATCATTTTTGTTGATCTTTAACCTAAGGCCATCAAATGGATGTAAAGTTAAATCATTTTAATAGCATGATTTGATAATGCTGTTAATTTAAATTTATTTTATGATTTGATCATCAAAATCCATTGAATTTAAATTTATGATTTAAGATTTATATATATGATTACTAAAATGGATTTAAGTTATATATCCGGTCATCCATTTTGGCATACTAGTGCAATTTTGGTATTCATTTTTCTGCTTAATCATTATATACATTAAATATCTCCAAAAGATATGATTTGTGGTTTTTGCCTATTTTAAGGATGTAGATCATAGCAAACAAAGTGCATTCTCAATTTGAAAGGCTCATATTATTTTCGAAAATATTAAATCTTTTATCAAAATTTAATATTTAGTGCGAAGCTAACTCTTTTCAGGGATGTCGTTTATCTTTCCAGTAATTTTTGGAGACTTATTTGGATCATAGTTATCTAGTTATGACATCAGTCTACATACCATCAGAAGCATTTGTCTTCTATATAGCTCTCTGAAGTCATTTTTGCGAGGTTGTTCTTCATAGCTACTGGTATTCATGATAGCTCGCAAAATATCTTATTTCACCATATTTGAAATGTGTATTAAGGTTCCTGTAAACCATTTGTTAAAATTCCTCTTTGATTTCCACCCTTTTTGATGGAATGAACTTCTAGTTTCTAAGCCAGCCTTTGTTGGGAGACAATACTAAAACTGAAACTATGAGCAGGAGGGAATCCCCAGTCCACAACATAAAATCAGCTTGTGTGAAAACTAAAGAACTAAGCAAAAAAGATAATAAAATAAAAGAATCATAGAGGTAAAATAAACAATTACTGTAACAGGGTTTTGAAGATACTAGTAGTAGGTTTAAAGGAAACTAAAAGGTCTTATACATTCTCTTATTGAAATTTTATCCTTGCAATCTCCACTCCTTCAGGACCTTGATTGAAGAATCCTGACCTTACACTACTTTCTCCTCTCAAATAATATCTTGTGCTACATGTTCTCATGCAATATTTCGTCATGCAAAATATTTGGGAATAACTTTAAAAAATACTATAGATTGATGCTATTGATTGATGTGTATATATCTTATAGGTCCCTTTGAAGTTTGTCTAAATATCAAGATCTTATGAAAAGGAATACTAATTTAACTAGGCAAAAATTCAGCTGTTACAAAGGTTGAAATTAATTGGGGCTAAACATTGATTGCTTTTAATGATTGTAAGTGGTCATGCCATAGTCTATGTATAATAAAGAGGTTTAGAAATAGGATGACAATCGGGTCTAATAGAAGATAAATAAAAAATCTATCAATCTGAATCAAATCTATTTATTAAATAGAACAAAAATTTAGACCCAAATCTAACTATTTTATTAAATGGATAATCTAATCCAATCTACAATGAGTTGAAACAAGTTAACAAATTAGATAGGTGGGCGTTGCCACTCATATTTAGAAATGGATTTTTTGCCAAATAACAGCAATTTATGAGCATAATAGTTAAACGGATCCTCCTTTTGTAGCCTTTTAAGCTAGCGACAATTTTGATCATAACTTCCTTGTCCAATTTCCAATTGTTCGTTCAAGCAATACTGAATGGCTAATGCAATACTAGATGTAACAGAAGTGTTTCAAGCGTCAAGCTCTATGTAGATTTCTTTCTTTGCATAATACATTTTAGGGTGGTAAGCAATGTTTTGCATTGTCTTCTGGTACACCTTTGGCCTCCACTTAAGTATTTGTTTCTAAGTTTGAAGAGCTAATTCTTTAAATCGAACCGCTTCAGCTCTCATAACTTTCTAACAAAACTCTTTACTAAAGTAGGGTTCAAGATGATGGTATTTGATCTCATCTCTAGTCACATTTCAATGTGGTGTTGAGTTAATTGAAATTTATCACTATTAGTCAAGTCATAGTGGGATATCAGCTCATTGATTTTTTGCTGCATACATTACTAGTCATTTTCTTGAATATATGGTTCACAGGCTTCATATCAAATATTTTTTTATTTAATTGAATTTCAATATAAATTAGGAGAGGACTAGACTTGACTATATTAGAGTGGATCTCTATTTAAATTTACTCAGATCTGCATGAGACAATGGAGATGATATGTCAACATTCCACTATATATATAACAAAAATCATGTAATCCAGAGAGCTTTAACCTATACATCAAGTGGTGCAAAAATTAGACAGACTAAATATAATTAAATTAAGTAAGAATATTTTTGTTTCTAACTTTAATTTAGAGTCAAAAGTTCCAAATAAATCATTCCTTTTACTTAGAATGCAACCATCTATGGCCAGACGTGGCAATGGATAGGGTCAAATCAAGTGGTGACAATCGTTAACCCATATACAGTACCACCATATCGGAAACCTTCCACCACATCTACCCATAAGTCAACCTGCATGACCAGGTTTAGCATGGTTGACTCATTGTTATCTAATTTAGGAAAATTGAAGGACCAACTTAAATTGTCCTACCAACCTTTGCATTTCTCTTGGTTCGGATGAATTAAACATTAATTAGCCATTGATACGGCTTCGATTCAATGCTCGCTGAAGTCATGCCTGCCATCACAACCAACCAGTGAGAGCATGACACATGTCATATGCAATCAATGGTTGAATAAATCTTTAAATACTTAGCACAAATAATTATAGTTTGACGCAATCTTGAGATATCAACAAGAAAAGTTATAACCATCCTAATTAATATATATATAAAAATATAATAGCTCATCCGAAAATATGTAGTCTGAATGATGATAAATCAAATTGATCTCTATTATTTCTTTCTGGAGCTCTACCTGACTTAGACATTGAAGGATCTCCTGTTGTATACATCCCGACAACTCCTGATTCTCGCTTGTTGGTTGCATATTGGCTCTCACACCGCATAGCTCAGCTTCAACTCTGAACCTATCTCTATCCATCAGATCACCTTACTCCATTAGGTTGAGTTTTAGCAGCTACAAAAAAAAAAAAAAAAAAATACAGCCACTTGTAAGATTATAGCCAGGATCACAATCTTTAATTCTTTGATGGAATACAATCACTGTGCGAAGATCGTGATCTGGTTGGTACACGTCAACTCGCCCATGTTAGCCCTTGGCGGCATCACCCCACATGAAAAGGTTGGGAAGCATATGATATGGCTGCATGGCCTCTGCGGTTTCCTCCTCTCCTTTCGTGCTCATATCCAGTTGGTCCAACTTTGGCACGTGTGATGCCTCCACCAATTAAACTAAGTCAACTGCAATCCAGTCATCTTGGGCTATGGTGGCCCATTTATACTGCTCCAAACTCCAGTGTCCGTGGCCTAGTGGGAGCAATTTTTGGACCCTATGCTTTGGTGGGTTCTCTTGTATTTTTATTTTTGTTTTTTAATTCAATCATCTACTATCTTGGTTTCCATCTACAAATAGATTGGATTAAGTTAGAAATCTGAATTATTGTGACTTTGTCGTGCACTCTCAAGATCCGGCATAGCACATGCAGCAGAATAGACATCTCTCCCTTTAGTACAAAAGCTAGAAGCTAGACATCGCATTAATAGGCTATGGCCTTGTCAAGAATCAGACTTTCATATCTTAGTGTTAATAAGTATGATCACTCAGGCTATTACTCCCATTACAGCCAACTCCTTCCTTATCTCGTACTTGTAAATTATTGGGATCAATCGAAATCTAGACCATAGATTTTGGAAATTTTAAGCTAGAGCACCGTAAAATAAATGAGTAGGTGGAGTTCAGTCGTTTGATATATCTGTACCTGATGCTGTATTGAGAGGAGTATTTGAGGGCATGCGATGTGTGGAACTTGTTATGGGTGCCACTAGACATGCTGATAGTCAAATCTTGCTGTTGGATATTTGAAAGTTTACTACTTAGTGTGCTTGATTTTGTACCGGTAATGCCCGCCAGAAAGCAAATGTGCTGCAAATAGAGTAGCTCCCTTCATTGCGAATCATAATGGCTAAATGATTTGGATGGATATTTTTGCATTCCAATTTCCTTTTTTTTTTTTTTTGACTTGTGTTAGACGTGTTCATACCAAGTTTGGAACCATCTATTTTCTCAAACAAAAAAAAAAAAAATTAATAGCATCATCATCGTTGGTGCATTAAATCAATCTCAAGATACGTGATATCATTATACGAGATCAAAGAGATGTCAATCTGAAAATATCAGATCCCAGCAGACTAATTTATCGATTAGTAAATTCAGCTCAGTATGTCACCGATCTGAATAAAGGATGTCCTTGTGTTGTCCAAATGACATCTCAGCTAACAAGAAATGTTCAGGTTGGATATTTACCGACCTGAATTCCGATGCCTCCTTATCCAGGATGAATGTTATGACATTTCTATTCCCCTGGACATCAATCGAGGTGAACTATTATAGTGACGGACTTAATCATTCTGTGAACGCCCGTAGTGGTTTCCTCAACCAAGCTACAGCTAGTCACGATATCATGTGCAGCTCATATACATAACTGTCCACCAACTCACTTATAGGTGGCTCTCTAACCGCCTAATAAACTTCTCTAACGGTCTAATAAATTCTGGAACGACCTCTTCAACCCTCTATAAATAGAGGGTCAGAAATCCTCCATCGGTAAGTTCTGCTTTTTGAAATTAGAAAAACTCTGTCGGTAGAAAATTAGGCCAGACTGTTGGCTTCTATCCAGTTCTTCTCCAGTTCCATTCAACTTCTCTTGCTCTTCCACTCTTTTCACTCCTGCTCTTAAGCCTCAAACTGACTTAAGCATCGGAGAGTCAAGAATCGGAAGATCTCCATCTGGTTCTTGACTGATTTTGCAAATTGGAGGAATTTCCACCAAATCGCATAGATCATTCCAGCCCAGCCTCATTTGATTTGAGTCACCCTACTCCAGATTGTGAGCTTTATAGCAACAAATTGGCACTAAAGAAGGGCTGCTTTCCGATTCTTTATGAAAAGATGATCAAAGCACGAATTCAGCATCCCTCTCCCTCTACTCCAAAGAAGGAGCACCTGAGGTGCCACCACGGCAACCAATTGCTGTTGATCCTCAACAATTCAACTTTCTTGATTAGCAAGTTCAAATCCTGATAGCAGCTATTCAACAGCTACAAAAGAAGGAAGAGCAACCGTCAAAAGAAACTCCTCCCCCAAATATTATATCTCAGCACAGCACTCAACCAACCCATCAAGATGAGCACCACATTGATGAGGCTGACAGCAAATTTACCTCCAGTATTCTGAAAGTTCAAAGAGGGGGCGACCTGGAGCATAAGGTCCTGAATCTTGAAAGATGTCTGATGGATCTTCAGATAGGAGGTCGATCTTAAAATAAAATAGTTTCAATCTTTGATCTTCTTTCTCTCATGAGATCTTGAGTGAACTAGTTTCAAACCAGTTCAAAATGCTCGCCATCGAATTTTTTGATGGCTCTACTGATCCAATGGATCATATCGAGGGTTATAAAGCCCTCATGACTTTACAAGGGGCTTCTGACACCCCATTGTACATTGCTTTTTCTGCCACCCTCAAGAAGGCGGTGAGGTTGGTTTTCGGACTCCCACAAGAGTCCATCTCTTTTTTGAGCAGCATGGGAGGCTGTTCGATACTAACAGACCTCATTTAAGGCATGTGGATAGTCTTTTCTCCATTTAGCAGCAGAAAGGAGAAGATCTTCGAAAATACGTGACTCGTTTCAATGCGGCCACCTAGAAGTAAAAATTTAATGAATCAATTGCCATGTCTGCTTTGAAGAGGAGACTCCGGAGCAACCGTCTAATTTTTTTCTCCAAATAAGAACTTCTTGGATACCTTCGACGAGATGCTTGACTGGGTATGTAAGTATGCCCAGGCCGAGAAGGAGGAAGCTATCTTAAGGCAAGAAAGAAAGATAAAAATGAAAAAAAATGATCGAAGGTGAATGATGAGAAACAGCAGAATGAAGACTCAAATCGACCTTCAAAAATCTAAGGTCAAGAAGCCCACCTCGGTGCTTTAATTCTTATGCCCCTTTGTCTGCTCTCCGAGCTCAAATTCTAATGGAAATTGAAGGAGAAAGATATTTCCGAAGGTCTGGTCTTTTGAAGGCCCCTCTAGAGAAGAGAGATAAGCGGAAGTATTGTTGCTTCTATAGAGATCATGGCCATGACACCGAGGAATACAGACAACTGCGAGATGAGATACAAACCTTAGTGCATCAGGGCTACCTCGGCAAATATATCAGACTGACCAAAATCGGAGAATACAGACCTCCAACAGAAGGAACTTTTGATGATCACAACCAACCAACTACTGGTGTTATCAATATGATATCCGGCATCCTACCTGGCACTGATGACCCCTCCTCCAAAAGACAGAGAACTGAAAATATTATTTCTTTTCTGAAAATAATGCAAAGGGGATCCAAACCCTTATAACAATACTGTCATCATCTCTATGACAATAGCAAAGTATGATGTTCAAAGAGTTCTTGTTGATAACACTACAATAAACAGGATATTAGCGATAAAAAAATTCATCGTTAATAGCCAATTTTCATCGCTAATAGTTATTAGCGACCAAAATTTTATCACTAATATTTAGTCACCAATAATGCCATCGTCGATAATTTTTACGATGAAAAAAATTTTTTATCATAAATAATAAATATTATCGATGAAAATTTTTATTGTTAAAAAAATATTTTTTTGAAACTATTTACGATGAAAATTTTAGTCATAAAAAATAATTTATGATGAAATTAATTATTTATGATGAATTTTATTCATTCCTATTAATTTAATTAAAATTTTATGAAAATTAAATTTTAAAAAGTATTAACGACGTAAGCTTTTCATCATAAATATAGCAATTTTTGATAAAAATTTTCATTGCTAATAAATATTAAATTAATAATGATAAAAATATTTT
>KE504975.1:510006-530991 GCA_000441515.1 Elaeis oleifera
ATAAATATTATATTATTTATGATAAAAATATTCATTATAAATAATGAGTATTTATGATGAAAATTTTTCATCACTAATATAAAACTATTTATGATGAAAAATTATTTTCATCATAAATATTTTATTATTTATGATGGATTTAATTTTTATCGTAAATACTCTTATTAGCAATGAAAATATTTTCATCGTAAATAATTCTGTCGTAAAATACTCTTTCTTATAGTGTAGTGGAAGCTCTATTGATGTATTGTTCTATGATGCTTTCTCAAAAATGAATCTGGCCAGACAACTAAGGCGAATCAGTACTCCTCTCGTCGGGTTCTCAAAAAATTTGATGGAAGCTGAGAAAGAAATTACTCTACCAGTTATAATGAGATAGGAACCAAGGCAGTCAATGGTGTAGCTCACTTTTCTGTTAGTCAAAATTTCATTTGCTTATAATGTCATTCTCGGCCAACCTAGTCTCAATGCTCTCAAGGCCATTGTCTCTACTTACCATCTATGAGTATTTTTCGATTAAGAAAGAATTGATGAAATATGTGACAACCAGACGGTGGCTCAACAGTATTTTATAATTTCTGTTAAAATAAATCAACTTGCAAAAATTGTGCCAGTTGATATATCGGATGCATTGGATGAGGTCGAAAAATTTGAGATGAACTAGTAGAAAAGCTCAAAGCCATTCCTTTAGGAGATGATCTGAGAAAAATGATCCAAATCAGTGTAAACCTTAAGTCTGGTTTAAAGAAAAAATAATCAAAATTTTATGAGCAAATACTGACATCTTGTTTGATCAGCTGCTGATATACCTAGCATCCTTACCAATGTGATTATTCATAACTAAATGTGAATCCAAATTTCAAACCAGTTCAGCAGGAGAAAGAAGTTCACCCGAAAGGCAAAAGCCATCGATGAGGAAGTTGACAAGCTTTTAAAAGTAAGATTTATCAGAGAAGCTCGTTATCCAAAATAGATAGCCAATGTTATTATGGTCAAGAAGGCCAACGGCAAATAAAGGATATGCATCGACTATAAATATCTTAATAAAGCTTGTCTAAAGAATAGTTTTCTCTATCGAAAATTGATCAGCTCGTAGATACTACCTCCGATCATAAGTTTCTCAGCTTTATAGATTCTTCCTCAGACTATAATCAGATCCAAATGGCTCCAAAAGATGAAGAAAATACTGCTTTTGTCACAAAAAGAGATTTGTATTGTTACAAAATGATGTCTTTCGATCTTAAAAATACAGGTGCTACCTTCTAACACCTTATCAATAAAATTTTCAAGCAACAAATTGATCGAAATATAAAGGTCTATATTGATGATATAATAGTAAAGAGCACCAAAGAAGATTGGCATATTACCAACCTGAAGGAGGCATTTGAAGAACTTAGAAAGTACTAGATGAAGCTCAATCCTAACAAATGTACCTTCGAAGTTGGCTCAGATAAGTTTTTTGATTTTTTTATTAATCAGAGAGAAATAGAAGCTAATCCTGAAAAGATTAAAGCATTATTGAAAATGAAATATCTGACCTCTATTAAAGAAATCCAGCAGCTAACCGGATGAGTGGCAGCTCTCAGTCGATTTGTTTCTAGGTCAGCTGAAAGATGCTTTTCATTCTTTAAAATATTAAAAAATATAAAAAATTTTAGTTAGACAGAAGAATGTTAGACTATTTTTGAGGATCTTAAGAAGTATCTTGGCTCTCCACTTCTTCTTTCTAAGCTAGTTGAAAGTAAAGAGCTATACATATATTTTTTCATTTCACCTTATGCAGTTAGTTCAGTTCTTATCCGGAAAGAAATGGACATTCAATGACCTATCTACTATACTAGCAAACTGCTGCAAGATACAGAGACCCAATATAAGAAGGCCGAAAAGATGATATATGCTTTGATTATAGCAGTCTGAAGATTGAAGCCTTATTTTCAAGCTCATACTGTTGCAGTATTGACAAACGAGCTACTCAGATCAATATTATAAAGAGTTGATACTTCATATCGGATCGTCAAATGGGCCATGAAACTCAGTGAATTTGATATCTGCTACCGACCTCGAACTGCAGTTAAATGTCAGATACTAGCTAATTTTGTTGCAGAATGTACTGTCCCAGATGATGGGTCAATCCTTGCAAGTCCTAAAAATAATGATTCATTCTAGATTCTACATATGGATGGAGCCTCAAATTCTCAGAAAAGTGGCATCGATTTGATTCTAGCTAGTCCTGAAGGGTTCGTAACTGAACAAGCTCTAAGGTTCAATTTTAACACTTCCAATAATAACGCTGAATATGAACCCTAACGGTGGATCTCAAAATGATAAAAGAGTTCGGAGTTAGAAATTAAAGATTTTATAGACTCACAACTTGTCATAGGCTAAGTTTGAGGTCAATTTGAAATCAAAGATTCCACGATGGCCTGTTGTCTGTAGAATATCGAAAAGCTATCCAAAATTTTGAAGAGCTTAAAGTGCTCCAAATTTTTAGATCCAAAATATCCGGACTGATGCTCTATCACACCTCACCACTTCAAATTTTTTGAACCGAATCAGAAGGTACTAATTGAACAATTGGACAGGCCTAGTGTTGAGGTGCTCTCTGTATTTTTGGTCGGTCATGAGCCGAGTTAAATTGATCCCCTCATAGATTACATATCTAAAGGAGTTCTATCCAATAATCCAACCAAAACCAGAAGTATTAAAAGACAAGCTCCATGGTATATTTTTTAAGAAGGCCACTTATATAAAAAGTCTTATTCTCTTCCTCTACTTCGATGCTTGACACCATATGAAACTGATTATGCACTCTGAGAAGTACATGAGGGGATATGTGGAAACTATCTAGGGGGCAGATCACCTGCTTATAAAGTAATCTGACAAGATTATTACTGATCAACTATTCAAAAAGATGTAGCTGATCTTGTCAACGAGTGCGACCAATGCCAGAAGTACCCTAATATCCAACATCAATCTACTGCTGAGCTTATTTCTATTACCATCCCTTGGCCCTTTGCAATTTACGAGATAGATATACTAAGGCCTTTCCTAGTAGTGGTAGGCCAAAGAAAATTTCTGATAGTAGCCATTGATTATTTTACAAAATAGATAGAGGTAGAACCTTTAGCCCAAATCACAGAAAAAAGATGCAGAATTTTATCTAAAAATCTATAATCTATCGATTTCATTTATCTCGGATCATCATCACTGATAATGGTCGGTAATTTGACAATCCCAAGTTTAAAGAATATTACTCTAAGTTTTATATTGACCACCGACTCACTTCTGTTAGACATCCATAGTCAAATAGTGAAGCTGAAATAGCCAATAGAACTATCCTTCAGGATTTGAGGATAAGGCACACTAATGCAAAAGAGTTATGGACTGAAGAGCTGCAGAGTGTACTATGGACATACCGAACCACGTATCAGATTCTGATAGAAAAAAATTTTCAAGCTCACTTACGGAATTGAGGCTGTGATTCTAGTTGAGATTGGCTTATTATCTGATAAAGTCAGAATTTTTATGAGACAACCAATTCTGACTGATTGAGGATCGATCTGGATCTTCTTGATGAAGTAAGAGAACAAGCCCATATTAGAATGGGCAATCTATAAGTAGAGAATTACAAAGTATTACAATGTTCAGGTGAAACTGAAGTCATTTTTGAAGGATAATCTTGTCCTAAGACGAGCTAAAGTTTCAAAGCCTGCTGAGCAAGGTAAACTAGCTCCCAAT
This sequence comes from Elaeis oleifera, assembly GCA_000441515.1. NCBI lineage: Eukaryota > Viridiplantae > Streptophyta > Magnoliopsida > Arecales > Arecaceae > Elaeis > Elaeis oleifera. The sequence goes on from KE504975.1 coordinate 513,745, forward strand.
TAGGAAGGACCTTATCGGATCACTGATGTAATTTATCCAGAAACTTATAAAATTAAGAATTTAGATGGATCTGTTATTTTCATATTAAATTTAAAATTTAAAAATATTATCAATAAAATACTCCAATGAGCTCTTTCTTGTATGTCATGTTCTTCTATTTATCAAGATTCGATCTTTAAATCGGTAAAGCCCGAAGGGCATGTATATTAATTCGGATTCTAATCTGGTAAAGCTCCGAAAGGCATACATATTAATCTGGATTCTAGTCTGGTAAAGTTTCAAAGGACATACATGTTAATCCAGATTTCAGTCTGATAAAGCCCCGAAGGACATACATATTAATCCAAATTTCAGTCCAGTAAAGTTTCGAAGGGCATACATATTAATCCAGATTTCAGTCTGATAAAGTCGGGCATATGTATTAATCCAGATTCCAATTCGGTAAAGCCCCAAAGGGCATATATGTTTATCCAGATTCCAATCTAATAAAGTCCCGAAGAGAATGGATATTAACCTGAATTTCAGTCCAGTAAAATCCTGAAGGGCATGGATAATAATCTGGATTTCAGTTCGATAAAGCCCCGAAGAATACATATATTAACTCGAATTCCAGTCCGATAAAGTTTCGAAGGGCACATACATATTAATCCTGATTCCAGTCCGATAAAGTCCCGAAGGGCTTGATTCTCCCATCAACTGATTAGTCTATGCCGAACATGAGATCGAAAGGATCTTACATTGATTTCGAACCGATATGATATTATATTAATCTCTGGAGTGAGATTATCTTTGAGTTCTCTTGAGAATATTAATCTTCGGATCGAATCTTAAAACTTGTTCCATCTGCGGTCATACAAATAAAGGTACGTCCGAATCATGATTTTTAGTTAATTGATGATGGATGAATTTAAAATTATCAATTTTTGATTTTGTTGAATTATAAAGATATATGTGGTCATTTTATCCTGGCAAGTAATGAAGTTTATTAGAACACATGAATTAAATCATGATGCCTGAAAAATATTTCTTGCATTGAAAAAAGTATAGAAGTGGAACCCGTATCGGGTTTACATATTCCATAAAAGGAAAGAGAAGAAAAAAAGAAGAAGACCTATATCAGGTCAATACATCCCAAGAAGAAGAAAATTTCTACCAGATGATTATCGGTGCATTGGAGTCCTCCTTGATTGGTTCTTTTTGATCTGCCCCGATTTCTCAATAGTGTCAATGGTAGTAGGCTCTACGGTTGAGGTGGATTCTGGTTTTTTGTCAGCCTTGAGGACTTCAGTCTCTACTGGAAGCACCATAGATAGTGGCTTCACAACGATGGCTTCAGTTGTGTTCACTTCAGTAGGAGACCGATTAGATTTCTTCGCTGGCTCCTCAGCCGCTTCAGGAGGCAACTCAAGATCTCCCTTTACGCCCATCTCGACGGCCACCTTCAAAGTGACCTTGGAGATATCTACCTCATGATATAATTTTTTGATTAAGTTACGGCACTGACTAAATGCATAATCATATGCACCCTCAGAGCTCTCGGATACTTCATCCTCAAACTCCTCAGAGGCCTTGTATAATTCTACCGTCTTGGCCGCCTCATCCTGCTCCTTTTTAACATACCTCTTCAAGGCCTCAATGGCCTTCTCATAAGCCTCATTGGCCTTTTCCGCCTCTTTAAGTCTCAGTTTTAGTTTCTTATGCTTCTCGATGATGGTGTGCAGATCAAAGATCTTTTCTTTTATTCATTGGCCTTTCACTAAAGATCCAATAGATTCAGATTCTTGTCCTTCAGTGCCTTCAGCTTCTTTTCAAATTTATGTTTGAGTCCCGTGTGAGTTCGGACTCCTTTTTTTTCTTCTCCTGGAGAATAATCAAATTGACATCCATAGCCTCTTTATTCTTCAATAAGTGGGCTATGTTCTCATATATGACCTTGAAGTCGACGGCGACCTGCAAGATATAGGTTCAGATCGATCATTCACCAAAGTAAAAAAAAAGAAAGAAGAAGAAAGAAAAACTCACATACATGAGCTGTTCGAATCCATGATTGACGATCTTCTCTGATTTATTCTTTCGACGCATTTCCAAATCGATGATCTGCATTACTGATTCGAGAAGATCTTGGCCCAATCAAGGCCACTCCAAAATTGACATTCTTATCACGGCATCCCCCTCGGTCGAACTCGACGAGATCACAAAAATTGTGGTTGGCTGGCGTCCAGTCTCTTTGGAAGGCGACACAAGTCGGGCAGTATTATTTTTGATCCACACCAAAGTGGGTTGGTAAGGTGGGGGTTCCAGTGATAGGGCCCGAGGATAATTTTGTTGTCTCCGAGAGGCTTCACTTCTCCTCGAGTTGGCCAAAGAAGGGGTCACTGAAGAAGATCGGGATACTGCATAGGCAGGAGGAGATTCCTCACCTTTGACTCTTTTAGTGTGGGGATGGTAGCAGATAACTTTGGTTGGTCCTTCCTCTTCCTCTCCTCCATCCTCATCAGATTGAATCTCATTTCTGCATTAGACGTGCTTCAAAATAATGAAGATAGAAAAAAATGATAAAATTGAAGAGTAAAACACTTCGATCTTATCCGAGGAGAGTATAGAATGATACCGGCATCATACAATGCTTAATCATTTATCAAAGAAGATAGTTTGGGTGTTTTGATGGTAATCAAGATTGAATGAACCACCTCATCTTCAGAGAGAATTTCATCATTGGAGTTATATTTGGTGTTCAGATAAGGCTGAAATTGGATCGGATATGAATCGGATACTAGCATATCCGTAACCATATTTATTTTGTCTGACGAATATAAATATGGATACGGATATTATTCAGATGAAAAAATTCATATCCATATTTGTTTTAAACAGATATGGATACAATTTGGATACTAAAAATATAAATATAATTATGGATATAACTTAGATAATTAAATTTATAACTACGGAATCAAAGATATTACTAAATATATGATAACTCAATTCAATAACATGTTTATATATTGTATATTTTTAAAAAATTAATAATACTATATAAATTATATAAGATTATATGTATATTCGGATATTCGGATATAGATCAGATAGCTGTTTATCCATATTCATATCTTTTTTTTTATGGATATGCATATGGATACAGATATCAGTCAGATTTTAAAATTCTATCCATATCTGGATTGATCGAATATAAAAATGGATCTGGATGGATAATATCCATACCACTTTCACTCCTATCTCTGGACATCCCCAGAAAGTCCTAAAACCTCATGGAATAGGAGTCCGAACAAAGAAAAATGACCTTTCCAATCGTGAATTGAAGAGGAAAGACTAGATCCAAATTTATAATTTTTTGAGATAAAAGTACCACCAATCATTCTCACTCGGATGCCTTTTCAAAAAGACTAAAGACCTAAACAGGAAGATTCTAAGATCTATGTGGAGGAAATCACACATAATTATGAATACTATAATCATCCTAATTATGTTCAGAGTTATTTGAGTGGGTAGATCCTATAAAATCAAAGATATTGCTGAAAAAGTGGTGCAGTGGGAACCGCAAGCCGGATCAAAGGGACTCATCATAGAAAACTATACAACCCTCGGAAGGTTCAGATATCCGACCTTCCAGATCCAACACTATCATTTCATACTCATCGAGTATAACATATTTTTTCTTAAGGATTATGAGGTTCTCCTCGATCAAAATAGATCACTCTATTTCTGGATCGAGATAGTCCGTGAGACTATGCACAGAAGATTCTGTGCTATGATCCAAACTCCCCTCACCTATGGAATCGATTTCAGAGCCCTTTCAGGGTGGATTTCCTACTTCAATAGTCAATAAAGACTGGGTTGACCTAATTGATAAGTCGCCTACAGTCTCTTTCTCCTTTCTACCCCTCTTGGATATGTTTTTCAGAAGAAAATATGAGGGAGAAATGAAAAGAATCAAAAAGAAAGAAAGACTACCCTACGGCTGAAAGAGAACAAATGAGAAAGGACTAATATCTAAGAGAGACAAATGAAATTCTCCCAAGAGATGAAGAATGAACTCCTTTCCTCCTGCTCCGATGAAGCTTCTCTCTGTCTCCGCAATCGTTCAACGTAAAGGAGTTTTGACAATAATTTGGTAGCACCTTCGCACGATAACAGCAGAAATAAACAATGATCAGAGGGCAAAAGGCTTTTATAGGCGAACCGATGGTTTGGATTAACTAATCTTCTTGCTAATTTGTGACACCTGATGTTAATCTGATGCTCGATTAGACAGTGGTTAGGCATATCTCCCTCCAGATTTAGCCACGACAGACCGATCCATGCCCAAACTGATAAGCCAATCAGATTGTTGACAGATGGTGCACTCTTATTTGATATTTTCAAACCATCCGTCCAAGCAATGATAGTAGAAGACTGGTGGATCATTTTTTGAAAGATCAAGTCTCTTCATTTTCAACCAAGTAATTAATTTTATGCTCTCAAGGCACGGTGCATTTATTCCAGATGGCAACAACACCAGCTCAGAAAGTCTTAAGATAAAATATGAAGATAAGATCTCCTGATCGGTGAACGATCGAGCCAAAATTCAAGTGTGGAGATAAGATCTCCTAATCGATGAAAATTGAATTGAAAATTCAAGTGTGGAGATAAGATCTCCATATCGATGAAAATTGAGCCAAAAAGCAAGTACGAAGATAAGATCTTCTGATTGATGAAAATTGAATCAAAACTTTAAGTATGGAGATAAGATCTCCTAGTAAGTGAAACTGAGTCAAAAGCAAATACGGAGATAAATTTTTGATTAGTGAAATCGAATCGAAAGTTTAAGTATGAAGATCGGATCTTCTAATCGATGAAATCGAATCAAAATTTAAATGTGGAGATAAGATCTTCTGGTCAGTGAATGACTGAATCAAAAAGTCAAATATGGAGATAAGATCTCCTGATCGGTAAGAAATCAGATCAAAAATTATAATTCAAAAATAAGATTTCTTAACCGATAAAATCCGATCTCCATGACAAACATCTTCCAAATTGGTGAAAACCCAACCTTATGAAGACACTTCTACTTTCTAGTCTGATTAGAGAATTATCATCTCAAACATAGGAAGTGAGGGACAAAGTATTGGTGCATTAAACCAGCCTCAAAACATGTGACTTCATCATACGAGATCAAAAAGATGTCAATCTGAGAGCACCATATCCCAGCAGACTAATTTATCGATTAGCAGATTTCGCTTGGTATGTCACTGATCTGAATAAAGAACATCCTTGTGTTATCCGAATAACGTCTCAGCTAACAAAAAAATATTCATGTCGAATATTTACCGACCTGAACCCTGGTGCCTCCTTATCTGGGATGAATGTTATGACATCTCTATTTCACCCCGATCATCTATCGAGGTGAACTATTATAGTGACGAACTTAATCATTCTATGAACACTCATGGTGGTTTCCTCAACCAAGCTACTACTGGCCACGATCTTATGTCCAATTTATGTGCACAACTGTCTGTCAATTCACTTACAAATGACTCTCTAACCGCCTAACAGACTCCTCTAATAGCCTAACAAACTCTGGAATCGCCTCCTCAGTTTCTCTATAAATAAAGGATCAAAAATCCTTCATCGGTAAGTTCTGCTTTTTGAAATTGAGAAAAACTCTGTCGTTAAGAATTAGACCAAACTCTTGACTTCTACCCAGTTCTTCTCTAATTTCATTCAACCTCTCTTGATCTTCCAATCTTTTCCACTCTTGTTCTCAAGGCTCGAACTGACTTAAGTATGGAAGGATCAAAAATCGAAAGATCTCCATCCAGTTTCTTGACTGATTTTATAGATTGAAAGAATTTTTACTAGATCGTACGAATCATTCCAACCCAGTCTCACTCGATTCGAGTATCCCTACTCCAGATTTTGAGTCTTGCAGCAATAATGATATTACAATTCAAAGTGTTTATCGGCTATATCTTCACTACTTAACAAATTAACCAAAAGTTCATGAACTACTAAATAGATCTTCATTAATTCCTTACTTGAGGATGATTTAAGGAACTATTCAACCAAGAAATAATTATAAATAATTCAAAGATATGAGGGTAACTCCAATAGTACCATTTTGATAATTTCACCTTATTTTGTTTGCTTTCTTATAATTTATGACCTTGTCTATGGAAGCTATTTTTGAACCCTATCATCATGACATTTTACGATTGTAGAGGATCCACAGCTCATAAAAGTGGTGCATCTCAAGGACTACTCATAAAATTTTAGGTCTGCTTAAGACTAGACCTGGCCAAGGGCTGGCCTTAGACTCACAAACGTGGCTTTAAGTAACACTTTTGTTCTTTCTTTGGGCTAGGTGGTCTTGGAATAGCTTTTATTATATCTGATGTGATATGGAATCAGCCCATCGATCGTGAATAGAAATATGACAAGAAACAAATTGAATTCCAATTGAATTCTTGGTGAAACTCAAAAAGGAAAGAGATCGTAGTGGATTTAAATCAATATAAAGAAGGAGGTTACGGAATCCCTTGATTTTCACCTCTAAATTATGATGGATTTATGCTCCCTCGTCTGTATAAATAGAGTCAAGGAGACCCCATAAAAATAGGCTCTAAAAGGGAGAAACTCTCATAGCCTAAGATCTCATGATGAGAGGCCCTCAGGCTCTCATCTATCATTCTGCTTCTTTCTCATAAGTATAAGTAGGTCCATGAGGCGTCAAGATTGAGGTGATGCCAGAGGTCAAGCTTCCAAGCCTGAGGTCAAGATTTAATGAAATCTGAGGCCAAGCTACAAGTCCGAGACCAAGCCACTAAGCCCAAGATCGAGGTAAAGGCCAAGCTCATAAAGGTTGAATGCCTAGAAGTTGAGCTCCTAAAGGTCGAGATCCAAAAAGCTAAGCTCTCAAAGGTCAAGCTCCTAAAAATTGATCCTAAGGCCGATCCTAAAGCCAATCCAAAAAGGCTAAAGTCAAAAGATTAAGATAAAGATTGATCAAAATCAGATGCCGACCAAATTCGATCATCTCTAGTTCGGTCAGATGCCGATCAGATCTCACCATCTTCAAATCGATCGGATGCCAATTAAATCTGACCATCTCCAAATAAGCTAGACACTGACTAAATCTGATCATATCTAGATCGGCTAGATGTCAATCAGATCCGACCATCTCTAGATCAGTTAGATGCCATCCAAATCTGACCATCTCCAAATCGGCTAGATGTCGATTAGATCTGACTATTTCTAGATCAACCCATATGCCAACCAGAATAGGATAATATTTTGCACTATTCCAACTCTTTATTGTATTTTCTCTTTACTACTGTTCTTCCAAAGTCCGATTTAGTTTAGGCATTGGATGATTCGATTAGAACCAATCCGATGAGTTTGTCTCTTCTTTATTGTATATGCTGATCCATAGCTCCCTAAAAAAAATCTATGCTCCATCTTCCTCCACCATGGGTCGAGTGGATCTATTAGAGCCCTCCAGGCTATTCTAGTTGGATTAGATTTTGACAGCAATAGATTGGTGCCATTTGTAGAAATACGAGAATGTATCCTACCTTCTTCTTTTATTGGATCTAAGTATCTTCAACAATGATTTTATTATCAAAGCATCCTCAAGTATGTTAGCAGTTAACCCCCCTTCCACAGTCATCCTCGATAGCACTTCCAACTTTCTACATGGGGCATGCATTCTGAGAGACTAAAATATGCATCTTGAGAGACTATGATGCAAGTCCCGAGAGGCCATGGTTTCACACCATCCGAGATATGAGTACTACACACACAGGACATGAAGTGGTCCTTCTCCGAGTATGACCTGAGCACAAGCCAACCTTGGGTAGTTGGAGGAAATACCTAGAGAGAGACCCCAATGCTCCTCGCATGAGATGCATGTCGAGCTGAAAATAGACCTCTCCTCATCCAAGTACGAGAAGAGTGTAATGGCCCTCTCCTCGTCATGAGGAGAGCACAATGGAGCACAGTGGATCTCTCATCATCCGAGCATGAGGAGAGTGTGACAGACCTATCCTCATCCAAGCACAAGGAGAGCAAGATAAATCTCTCTTCATCCGAGTACGAGGAGAGTATGGTGAAGCCCCTCTCATCCAAGCATGGGGAGCAAGACAAGTCTCTCATCGTCCAAAGCATGAGGAGAGCATCAAGGACCCTTCCTCAATTAAGTATGAGGAAAGCATCAAGGGCCTCTGCTCATCCGAGTATGAGGAGAGCGATATGGACCTCTCCTCATCTGAGCATGAGAAGAGTGTAGGCCAACCTTGGCCCATTGGAAGGGGATAACCCAAAGAGGGATCCTGAAGCTCCTTGTGTGAGATACGAGTTGAGTCGAAGATGAAGCCCTCCTCGTCCTAGTATGAGAAGAGCACATGCTGATCTTGATCTATTGAAGGGGATAACCCAAAGAGAGATCCGAAAGCTTATCATGCGAGGCATGAGTCGAGTTGAAGATGAAGCACTCATCATCCAAGTACGAGCTGAGCGAAAGCCGACCAGATGGAGGGGATAACTTGGAGAGGGATCCTGATGCTCTTTATACCAGATATGGGTGGAATCGAAGCCGCTTCTCATACCAAACACCAATCAAGTTGAAGCTCACTCCTCATACCAAATATGAGTCAAGCAAAGCTGCTCCTCATACTAGATACGAGTCAAGCGAAGTTGCTCCTCATATCATATATGAGTCAAATCGAAGTTGCTCTACATACCAGATATGAGTCGAGTCAAAGTCCACTCATACCAAATATAAGTTGAGATGAAGGTGACCCTCATACCAAATACAAGTTGAGTCGAAGTCTATTCATCATACCAAATACGAGTTGAGCTGAAACCCGCTCCTCATATCAAATATAAATCTATAAAAAGCCGCTCTTCATACCAAATACAAGTCAAGCCGAAATCTGCTCCTCATACTAGATGCGAGTTGAGCTAAAGCCATCTCTCATATTATATAGAGTCTTGCCGAAGCGTACTCCTTATACCAGATACGAGTTTAGCAGAAGTCTACTTCTCATATTAGATATAAGTTGAGCCAAAGCCTACTCCTTATACCAAACATGAATTGAGCCAAAGTAGCTCTTCATATCAGATACAAGTCGAGCCAAAACCCGCTTCTCATACCAAATATGAATTGAGTCAAAGCATCTCCTTATATTACACACAAATCGAGCCAAAGCCTACTTCTCGTATTAGATATAAGTTAAAGCCTGCTCCTCATATCAAATAAGAGTCTAGCCGAAGTCCACTCCTCGTACCAGATATGAGTCAAACCAAAACCTGCTCTTCGTACCAAATATGAGTTGAGCCAAAGTCCGCTTCTCGTACTAGATGCAATTAGGCCGAAGCCCATTAGGCTGAAGCCTGCTTCATGTATCAGAAGCGAGGAGAATCAAATTTGAACTTCAGCCATTCAAAAGACACATCAAACAATAACTAGTGAGTGGGGGCAAAAGTCTGAGCAAACCATAATTACTTCAAGTTTGAGCTTACTCCTTTAAGTATCTCAACTTCACTCAACCACATCCATATCTCAACTCCCAATGAGTCAATACTTAACTTTGCCAAGTATGTCATCCTATGCCATACCAACATCACTATATCCCAAAGTGACAACCACCAACCTCGGGTATGATTAGCAATCCATTCATCAGAGAAGAAGCCAAGGATGATGATACGATGGTAAGCTTTGCTTTACAATGCAGGGTTGCAACCTTCACCACTAGGGAGTAGGCATTCATTTTATCGATGAAAATACTACCAGCCAAGGATGATATTAGAGAAGGCCATCAACGACGATGAAGAGATCGACCCTCCCATCTGGAAATGCCAGAGAAGTCTCAAAATAGCAGCATGGGGCCCTTAAACTCCGCACCCTAAGTCTATCTCTTCGGCAAACTTGAAGTCCGTATAAAGTGCCTTGACCAGTCAGAGAAATTCATCGACTCTAAGGTTGAGCTCTTTGAAGAGATTAGTGACCTCACTGGTGACCCCAAGCTCTATCCAAATCTCATCGCTCTCAACACCATCCCCTTAATTGTCAACCTCCTTAGCCACAACAACTCTGACATGACCATTAATGTCATTGGCCCTTTAAGGATCTCATCGATGAATATGTCCTAGAGAATAATGACAAGCCTGCTCGTATCCTTATTAATACCCTCATTGGAGATAACACCCTCAAGCTCCTCATCTAGAACCTTGGGCATCTCTTTGATGGTGGCAAGGATGTTGATGGAGCCATCGCAATCTACAACGTCCTTGCCACCATCAAGAACATGATCAAGGTCAAGTCCACGGCTGCTGAGCTTGATGGCACGGGCTTGTAACTCAAGTGGGGATATTAAAGGTATGGTCATTATGCTAGGTGAATAATTTGGGTCTTAAATAGGTTTAGTGCATGCCATGTGTGAATCATACATTTGCGATACTAATTATTAATGGATGGCTTTAAATGCATGACACCTAGCTTTCCCCACTCGCTCAGAGCACCATCACCGGGCTATTCATCGCACTTGATCTTAAATAGGTCTGAAAGCTATTAGTAATGCTTAAAATGTTTGATCATAAAATAGGTCAATAAGCAATTGGATTACTTATTTCATCCAAGGTAGAGAAAATGGCTCAGACTCAGAGGTAGGGGGTATATGATATGGCATGAAATCAGCCCATTGTTGTGAATGGACATGTGGCAAAAAAAGATTTGAATTCCAATTGAATTCTTGGTGGGATTCAAACAAAGAAGGTGATCAAAGTAGATTTGAATCAAGATAAAGGAGGTTACAGGAATTCCTTGATTTCTGCCTCCAAATTATGATGGTTTCAAGCTCTCTCATCTATATAAATAGGGCCAAGGAGACCCTATGAAAACAAGCTCTGAAAGGGAGAAACTCCTACAACCTTAGATCTCATGATGAGAGGCACTTAAGCCCTTATCCATCATTCTGCTTTTTCTCATAGGTAAGCAAGTCCATGAGGTGTCGAGAGTGAGGTGATGTCAGAGGTTGAGCTACTGGACCTAAGGTCAAGATTGAGATGATGTCCAAGTTCAAGCTATCAAGTTTGAGGTCGAGCCACCAAGCTGGAGACTGAGGTAAAGTTGAGCTCCCAAAGGCCAAACACCCAAAAGCCGAGCTTCTAATTAAAGATCGATCCAAAAAGGTTGGATCAAAAAAATTAAATAAAGGCTAATCAAAAATAGACACCAACCAAATCTAACCATCTCTAGTTGGCCACATGCCAACCAGACCCAACCATCTCCAAATTAGCTAAATGCTAATTAACTCCGACCATCTTCAAATCGGCTACATGTTGGCTAAATCCAACCATCTCCAGATTGGCCCGGCACTGATCAGATCAATCAAATGCCATCCAGATATGACTATCTTCAGATTAGCCAGATGCTAATCAAATTTGACTATTTCTATATCGACCTAGATGCCAACCAGAATAGGATAATATTTTATACTACTCTAACTCTTTATATATTTTCTCTTTACTATTGTTCTTCCAAAATCCGATCTAACTTAAGCATCAGAGGTCCGGTTGGAGCCAATCCGATGAGTTTTCTCCTTTATTATATATACAAATCTACAACCCTCCAAAGAAAATCGATGTGTCATCTTCCACCACCATGGACCGAGTGGATCGATCAGCATCCTCCAGGCTATCCTAATTGGACCCGATTCTAACAGCAATAATATTTTCAAAATCAAAGCCAAGGCTTACCAAAGTTCATTTTGGGCCTCCATGCAGCATAAAGGCAAAACAAATAAAAATTATAACTATAATATTGTCAAAAAGAAGAAGGATGAGGTTTTAAACAAGGTGTTATCCAATTATACCAGATTCCCACCAAAATTGTTATTAATTGTTAGAATGGTTATAATGGTTGTTATTTGTCCAAAAGAACTTTTAACATTCTAATATTGATCTGCAAAAACAATATTTTTGGGCTAGACAATCACATTAGGGAAGAAATTTGAGATGAAAAATACTTGAATTTGAAAATATTATTTTATTGAAAGAAGGTATATGTAAAATAAGAGCTACTATTTTTCTTATATCAAGACAATTATAACAAGAAATAACAGAAAAAAATTACAGCTATCATATTTTTTCATGTTAATTATCTAACAATATAATGGGAGGTGGCTAAAACTTCTATAAGCATTATAATACCGTCACTTGGAACCATGAGAGAGAGAAGAAGAAGAAAAAGAAGAAGAAATATGAGCATATTTATGCACCCCTTGTAGAAAAGTGGTATCCATCTGATGGTGGAGTGGATAATCAAATTGGAATGGTTAGAGAAAGCACAAAGTATGTTGAGATTCATTCTTGCCATTCTATAAAGTGAACCCATGCTCAGAGGAGTTGAAAATTTTGAATGCTATAGTGGGGGTTACTTTGACTTAAAAGGGTTAAGGATGCAGGAAGTAAACAATTATGGATTAGCTACGTAATGATATCCAAATATAATTATATGTAGAGTTCTATCTTATTATTATATTATATATCAAATCACAGTAGATAACAAATAACTAAGGGTCAAATGAATATCAACTTAAATAACTGAAGGTGAATTATTTTATTATTATTTATTAGTAAAAATTACTTATATGATATCTAAAATCCTACACTACTAGAAAATTGAGCCTAGAAAAGTTTAATTACTTTTTTTCTCTTGTAGTAATATAAAAGCAAGATTAAGCATGATTCCACTATTCTTTTATATGCATTTTTCAGGTACTCTTGTAACCTAAGAGAATAAATTTTGGAGTACAAAGTAAACGACATAGAATCAGTCTAGCAGGATTTTACCCAAGAAAGAATATTTATATAATTAAATATGACCACTCAGTTTTAATAAATCATCATTAATTATATAGATTACATACATAATAAGTGAGATGTATACTTTTTCAGGAGAGACCAAGGTTGCGAACGCACGACCATTTGAGAATACTATCTTCACCCTTTCGCTTCACATACCTATCTTTCAGAGTATTATTTATACTTGAATCTTTAGACCATGAGCCAAAAGGATGCACTACTTGAAAAACTTGTTAACAAGTTTCTTCTATCTTTTTTCTCTCTTTTGAAGAAGCAACACATCAACTAATGCACTTCTTAATATCCTTATAAGACTATACTTGAGCTTGGAAGACATCATAGGCATGGTTGTCCTTATATAGAGTGCTGCCTCTTCTAGATACTGCACTTCTAAGAGAAGTGCACCATCTAGATGGTGCTAATTAGAAAAAGTGGAATTGGTAGCCATTCCACCTTCTTGAATCTTATCCAAATGGCCCTAGGGTTTGACTTTGGTCTAGTCTTGCTTGATCTAATCTGGCCAAACCTATTTCCATAGTATTTGTTTAATTTAATATCTTCTACCATCAAATTTAGATCTTTATTGCTTCAATAAATGAATATTCAACTGAAATTTTATTGTAATTGACTTGGAGATATATGGTACATGCTAGATTTGTTATTGGGATAAATCAATTTATATTTCCACTCACCAATAACCTACCCCTTTAGGTCTAGAATAGGGATATGGTGCCCATATTATATTATTGGGCCTTTAGTCAGTAGGGATGGAACTAGTTGTCTCCTCATTTCCACACACAAGCTATATCTTGATTCAAGTTTCTGTCATTCCAACATCCTTGTATGACTATTGAATACTACATCATCTAATCCTTAGTAATAATAATTTTGCAAAAATAATTATTCTCAAAGCTTTTTAAGTTACTACCAAGGTCTTGGATCTTATATATCTGATCATATATTTGTTCTAATATGGGCACTATGCCATTACAATGGCTTTCATGTTAGCTAGACCCTTCTATCTGTACCTAATAAATCACTAATATAATCTCTATCAAGAACGTAGTCCATGGAATTCTTATTGATATATGGATTTAGCTACTATCCTCAAAAGTACAACAAGGTATCCTATTATTCGTGTTAGTAACTTGCAAGTTGCATATTTGATTGACACCTCCACCCCTAATAGTACTTTATTAGATGCTAGTACTTATTGTTCACACGCTGGTGTCATAGCAATGAATAAATTTTGAGTACCTAAGAATATCTAATCCTCTTTGCGGAAAAAATTCGATTCATTTGAATAAATTCTGTAGAGTACTCATGGACTTTTTTCTAGCTCTAAGGCTAATATATGACACATGTGCTATATTGTTTATGACACATATCCAAACACTTCTTAGATTAGAAAACTACCTACTTGTAACATAAAGAACAAACTTTATTCATAAAATGTGTTGGATTGGTATTATTCTAGATATGAAAAAATTATTCTATTTGATCTAATAAGTATGTCAAAACAAAGTATAGACCTAGATTCATTAAAGAAATCCCAATAAAATTGTTATAATACTTTAGAATAATATATTTATTACATCAACATTCAAATCAATATGTTGTTCCAGTAAGTAATGGTAAGAGGTGGCAGGATTGTTTAGCTTTAGGAACAACACCATTAATTTCAATAATGATATAAGTTTTAGCAATGGAGGTACAAGTGATGATCCTATGACGATCAAAATCTCAGTTTAGTGACAAGATTTTGATTTTGACTAATGACTTCTATTGTCATTAAAGAATATTTCCTATAATTTCTAGGAAGGGTGAGTTTGTGGGTTGTGGTAGTTTTAGGAGTCAATTTGTAAGCAAAACCAATCTCAATCAATTATCAATTTTAAATTTAGAAGTAAACCAATTAATATTGAGAACAAGTCACACTGGTCCAAAACACGATTGAGTAGCTTTTAATCAATTCATATATGATTCTTTTTTAAAATAATATAATGATTTATTGGTTATATTCGGGAGAAAAAAAAAATCTACTAAGAACTTGACAATAAAATCAATAGAAAATTATGTTCATTGAAAATATTCAAAAAAGAACTATACATTTTGGACACAACGTGTTAGAATAACAATAAAAAATCTGAGATTTATTTGATATATTTTTTAAATAGTGTAACGATTTATTGATTGCATTCGAGGGAAAAAGATTCTACTAGGAATTTGATAAAATAACCAATAAAAAAATTTATTATCATTGAAAAGATTTGAAAAATCGCTATATATCTTGGACATAGCATGTAAAAACAACATTTAAAAATCTGAGAGTCCTTTTTTATATCTATTTGTTTCAAATCCCTTTAACGAGAATCCAAGCCCCTCCTTTACAAGAGCCCCTCAAACTTGTGGTGAATGTGCTAATGCCATATTGGTTGATTGCTTAATTCCACTTTGTCCTAATCAACAAATTTCTATCTTGTACGTTTTAGTGTGTAAATATACCAACTTTCTGGCTTTGCTGCACACTTCAATATATATTATAAGTCTTTAGACTCCAGCTGTTGCCCAACTTCTAAATCATAAGACTTCATGAACCTTATTCCCATCTTATACACTATTCTTTTTATTTCCAACCATCCATGCATCATGACTGCGATTCTAAGCCATGATTACTGTCAGGTTAAGCAAAAGATTGAGTAGTATTGAAGGTTGGATGTATGACAAGCCTGGGCATCTTACTCAGTTTGAATAGCAACAAAGTGGCAGGATGGCCGAAGTTGGTACCAGGGAGGTTTCAGAATGAAAGCAGAATTGAGGCCAAAGCGGCAGTGATGAAGAGAAAAGGATGGAAGTTGGAAGGCAGATGGTAGAATGCATGGACTGAGAACGAAGTCTGGATGGGTGGTACAGCACTGAATTTTGTGGAAATAGATCCTGGGCTTGACCTCATGCGTCAGGCATTTGCAGGATGGGCCGTGGTGCACGTATAGCATTAGAGAGATTTATTTATCTTCCCACAGGATGGCAATTATCATCACATTCCTATTTATTATCCATATCTTTTTCAAATTTAATTAGGCTTAAGCCCAAGCCTGGTTGAGATCACCTCGTGCCTGACTTGAATCCTGGTCGGATCTTAAAATTTAATCATAATGCTCCATCCTAGTAGAATTCGCAAAATATGTATGAGGATGCCATACAGTCAGGTCTTATAATCCCATATCGATTATGCACCGGATGGATCTTCAATACTTATATAGAATCGAATAATCCAAAGAATGCCTTCTAACTAATTTTTTTAGATAAGATCTTTAACTATCACAAATGATTTCATGGTCGACCCATCAATTTCTGAATGAGATCTTAAATCATTACAAATGATATCAAAATCGGCAATTAAGGATCTTTGGAGCCATATTTTTAGGCTACATCAATTATGCACCGGATAGATTTTGGATAAGCTGTTCTTAGATGAGATTTTAGGTTACTGGGATGTGCCTGGATTCATCTAGACTTATTCTTTGTTGATTTTGTTTAGCCACACTCATTCTATTTTCCCATCAGATACCATCACGAAACCACCAAAGGTTTTGGTTAGAGTTCTCATGGTAATAGCCTACTGAAACTGTAATGATCAATGATAGCGTAGGCTTTTTTTTTTTTTAGCCTTTTGCCTTTCTTTTGCATATGACAATGTGGAGTTGGAGTTGTGGGGTGGTGGAGAGCTGTGTGGATGATCAAACTTACGAAGTGCAGCCATCATCAGCCTCGACAAAAGATGGACACTGACATTTGCAAACTAAAAGAAGGGAGATCTTCTCTTATTTTTTGGTCCTAGCTAGGGCCTGGTCTATAATTGATAAAGTGACACAAGACAAGCACTAAGCTATGGAAATTAGATCACTTTATGTGCTTTTTAGATTGGAAAAGAATGTGCTCAAACTTTGAGAATGCTGGTGACTAGTGACGGCCAGGGCAAGATCCAAGAGCACTACTGGAACGCAAAAAGTATGGTAACTTTGCCACAAAGTTTTGGTGAAATTTAGGGCTTGTGGGGAGCCCACACAAAGTAATGATTTGGCTCATACTGTGCAAATGCTTTTCGTACATGGAAAGCAAAGGTAAAAGGCCCCCCTCAAGGGATGAAAACAATGATTTCGTTTTAAAAGAAGAGAAGAACCTGGTCAAGAAGTATTCCACAGGTGGTACAATGATAGCTTTTATTCTTCTGTATGAGGTTCACATGTAACCATGTATCATTGGGTATCCCTCAAGGAAAAGAAACAATATATTATTGTTCCCATCTCTCTCTAAAGGGGAATACAGCTCCTCTAGCATTCCTCTGACCTTTTTTCTCTCTCTCTCTCTCTCTCTCTCTCTCTT
>KE504975.1:531011-548929 GCA_000441515.1 Elaeis oleifera
AATACAGCTCCTCTAGCATTCCTCTGTCCTTTTTTCTTCTCTCTCTCTCTCTCTCTCTCTCTCTTGCAGATATCATATCCTATCTGATGATTAATTAATACTGTGTATTGTTTTGCATGCAAATATTGCTGAGGAACAATGGCTGGAAGATGGAATTTTCCCTTCTTCTCATAATGGACGACATGGTGTGGGACGTGGAGGAACCTTCCTTTTCTTCTGTTTGCATTCCATGAGGAAGGCTAGAAGTGAATTGATACAGCTAATAGACTAAGGAGTGATAGAATAGTGATGATGGGAAAGTGGAGTCATAGGCAAGCCATATATGTGATTGATGCGCATTTCCCTTGGAGAATAAGATGGTGTGTAAGTTCTTTTAGCTGTTCACTCTTGGCTCCATGGGTGACTTTTCAAATGGGTGACACATATAGAATTATTATGCAAGTGTGGATTTGGATTCATATAACTTACTAGAATAGTGCATATTCTTATTGCTATAATGAACTTGTTGCCATAGTATTATATTATGTTATTTATGTCATTGTCATAATTCTAATTAATGTGTTTTTCTTGACGAAGTAGTACTAATAATTTAGCAATGCTTAATTTTAGATATGTGATGAAGGATTTAATGGTTAAAAAAAAATAACAAATTACTTTGTAAATCTAAATAGTTAAACATGATTTGCATCACTAAAAATGAATAAAAGCAGAAAATATCACATGTGTTGGGATTATGCGACCTACGCATCAAATCGTACAAATATGCACAATTGATTTTTGAAAATTAACTATGTTCCCACTTTTGGTATCCTTTCTTTTTTTCATTAGTTTTTCTTTAATTTCAAAAGTTATATAATGCGACCTTTGTTGATTGTATATCCCTCGATGTTTTATAATTTTGAATATCTTTTCTAAATTCTTTTGATTTTAAAAGTTTTCTTATTGTGTTTGCCATTTAGCATTGGTTTAGTTGAAAAGTTCAACAAAAATTTTGGTGTTTAAACTAGTTCTTCATCATAATTATATAGTGGGAGGGTATCAAAGCACTCATGCACTCATTACTTCTCCCACTTTTAGAGATCCTAGTTGGGCTTGTAGATTTTCAACAAAAATCATACATGCATGTTAGTTGGCAAGGCAATTGATTGTGCAAAATGCATGCATGACTTCCAATTTGTCCATAGATCTTTATTGGATTGTCCAACAGCAACAAATTTCAAACAATAATTGATCCAAAAGGATTATTAGACTCATTGTAACCAAGTTGCCTATTTGGATAGATCTAAACAGGGTTTGGTAACTGGATGCACCACATCCAGTACATGATCGTGACATGTAATTTTTAGAAGCCATAACTTTTTAATTTAGTATCTATTTAGTGTTTCAAGTGCCAAAATAAAGCTCACACTGAGTTTAGAGGTCGAACTGGGCCATGTATCAAAAAAACTTTTCATTCCATACACTTTGTCTGAGCTTAAGTTCTAATATTGAAAGAATTGGGCAAAATGACTGAAGGTAAAGTTGACATAAGAGCTGATTTTATGCTAATTCTTAATGCAGTTTTTTTACTATTTTAGAAAAGCTTTCTTTTCTTTTGACTAGGAGAGGAATGCAATCCGAATTATTAAATGGAACTCATTGGTATACATAAAGGCTCTACGTATCAGTTTATCAATCAATTAATAAAAGTAAAATCCTCTCTTTCAAAATTATTTGTTTCTTTTCCTTTTATGAGAGGTTTGGGTTGAGCAGATTGAGGAATTGCTTCTTCTCACTTCGATCGACTTAGTAATGGCTAGCTCTAATATAGAGCATGGGAGACTTGTTTGAAACTAGTGGTTGAAAACCTGTTAACTGCTGCTCAAGTTATTACACCAGATTCCTATAAAGGGCCCAAAATCAAGTTTTCATATACCTAGACAAGCAATTCTCCTTGTGTTCTCAACTGATGTTGCTCCACTGCCTTCAACTTGTGATATCTCTTTCATTTTCCATCTTTTTCCTTTCTTATTGTCCCATCTGTTTCTTTGAGATATTGTGGTAGTTTTATTCCAAACAATAAAGGAGTTGTCTAGCTTTTTTTTTTTTTTTGTATAAGAAAGTAGTCAAGCTATTACTTCTACATGTTCATGCTATGATTGAAGGTATTGAACTAAATCAAAGTTTGTTTACTTTTAAAGAAAAAATTGCTCTTAGGGCTACCTAGCATGCCTTCAATCCAGGCATATTTATTTCTATGGTTTGACATTTTTTTACATCTTTTTATTGAATATGTCCTAAATATAGAATTTCAACATATATATATATTTTTAAATTTTTGCCAACATTTATTGCCCAAAATTAGAGTATGGCTTGTTTCTTTTAGGAAAGTTATTTAAGGAGTCTATAATAATTTGTGACAAAAGGCGATTGAACAGATGGATTTGATCTTATCAATGGTTATCTTACTTTTTTGCTATGGCTTTTCAAGCCCATCTAGACTTCATGTATTCTTGCTTTAAGCCATCTAAAATTGTGTTGCTTGTGAATTTCTTATCTTTTCAATATTGATTTTCTTAAGGTGGCAAAGTCACCACCAATTCATCAATAAAATAAATTGATAAAAAGAGAGGAAGGAGAAATAAATAAGAAATAAAAGGTGACAAAATAACTCAAAAATAAAGGTCTAAGAAAGCTATCAACAAAGCCACAAAGACAACTCAAAATAAGACAACCAATAGTCTCCTCATCCAAAACACAAAAATGTAACAAAAAGAGGGTCAAAGAACAAAAATATGGCTAAAAACCATGTTGATACCAAAATCCTATTCAATAAAGATGGAGGCTCAAAGAGTATCGGTGAACGTATACACATGAAGAAAGGAGCTCGTCAGATTGGCTTCGATTGGACCCTCTAATACCTAAATCAGAAAGGACTTTGGAAGAATAATAGGATAAAGAAAGATACGAGTTATGTAGAATAATTTCATTTGCATGCTTCGTTGACCAATTTAGTTGGTCTAGATAGCTCAACTTGGATAGCTTAGCCTATTCTGATAGGCTTGGATAGCTCAACATATTTCGATCGGCCTTGGTTGCTCAACTTTGGCCTTGTACCTTAACCTATAAGGGGTTAGCTTATGACCATACAAAAAGTTAGCTCATAGACCTGCAAGAAAGAAGAGCTGAATGATAGTATGAGCTATGTAAGCCTCTCTCTTTCGGATATTTTAGCCCTGTTTATATATAGGAGGGAGCATGGATCCATTATGTAGGAGGTAAAAATCAAGGGTTGAGCCATAACTATCATTTCTTATAAGCCATAACTTCCTTGATAATGAGTCATAACCATCATTTTTCTATGTAGATTCCCTTAATTATGGAGTTTTAACTATTCAAAATTTAATCTATTTAAAATTACTTGCCACATGTCAACCCATAATAGGGAGGTTAAGTTTGTGCCATATAACATACCCCCCACTTCGAGCTCGAGTCATTTTCTCCAACTTGTACAAAGAAATAGTCAAATTGCCTATTGACTTATTTTATAATCAAACATTTTAAATGTTATTAAAAGCAATTTTGTTTTGCCCATATCTTATTTCTTCTATGATGCTTGTATTTGAGGCCGGCTTAGCAAGGCCAAGGTACTTTTAAAAGCAAATTTTGAGAGGTTTGAAGTATGTTTGGTCAGCCTGAATCTTTGTCCCTTGCTCTTAGCATCGTTTTGATGCTAATATGGTTAATGGCTATGGAAGATGAATGTTCATAGAGTTCAAACCCAAAGAGTGGCAAAGGTAGCCCAAACCAAAGTGCCACTATGGTTGATGGTCATGATGCAGATGGACTCCTTAAATCCCAAACCTCTAAAGGCAGCAAAGTTGGCCTAACTATATTTTTCAGCCTTGGATAGATAGGTTATCACTTTAGTTGATGGCTGCAAGAAATGGATCTCCTCGGTCCCCAAATCCTCAAGCTACAAAATTAGCTTGGCCAATAGTTTTGTTTCTTGGCAGTCATATTGCTTTGGTTGATATCCGAGTGATTCCTTCTTTTTGGTAAACGGATTTCATCCACTCATCAATCTATTGAGGCCAAAATCCCATCTAATGAAGAAGAGTGATTCCATGCCTTGGGCTAGATAGCTCGGCCTCGGATTTGGTTGCTTGGCTTTGGTTTGTAAGGGGTTAGCTCACAGACCTTGCAAGATGTTAGCTCATAGTTTTGTGAGAAAGAAGAGCATGAATTTGTTACGACTGGAGGCAGAAATCAAAGGATGAGCCATAACCATCCTTTTTTATAAGCCATGACCTCCTTCTTCATGATCCATAACCATCCTTATGTGGATTCTCTTAATTGTGGAGCTTTAACAACCCACAGTTCAAATATATTTAAAATTATTTGCCACATGTGGACCTATGATAAAGAGATTAAATTTAGGCCATACCAAATCCCATAAAAGCAAAAAAAATAAATAAAAATAAAAATAATAAATATCCACCCATATGCAGTAATTAATTAAGCACAAGCTCCTCAACTCCAAACTTCAATTAGAGGAGAGCCAACATCCTAGCATACTTCCTAGCATCCTGAGACGAGCTAAGTGCAGACCTTTAAAGCAGCAGATCCAGGAGCATTTTCAGGACTGGCAAACCAATATCCTATTTTTTATGGATGGGACGACTCTGATGAGATCGATGCTGAGCTCTGTTTCGATGTACCTCTTGGCCAATATAATCGTACCGGTTGCTTGCATTAGAGGGATGGAGCAACAGTTTCGCAATTTCTTGTGGGAATCTAGACGGGATCGTCAATGAGTCCATCTGTTGTCCTGAGAAGTGGTGTGCTAGCCAGTGCAGTATAGTGGCCTTAAGATCCACTCCTTGGTGATGAGGAGAGAGGCTCTGATTGCCAGACATGTGGCTAGATTCCTGATCCAGTCGGATTACTTGTGGAGTAGGGTAATGAGGGCCTGCTACGGTAGATGGAGCCATAGGACCCCCATCCAGATTGTTCGGGACTGCTCTTTCATCTGAAGGGAGATTTGTGCTTGGGGGTCCGACGTTATAGTCTGGATCAGATGCTTGATCGGAGATGGATGTTCGGTGGAGGTGACCCAAGATGCTTGAATTTCGAGCATTTCTCTCTTCCACTGACCGACCTTTATCAGCAATGAGGTAGAGGACCACATGAGGGTGTCGACCTCATTACTATCGACGGCTTGAGTTGAAAAGCTCAAAAAATCATTCGACTTTTTGGAGGCCCACTGACGGAGCGGATCCTTGCCATCCCGATTTCGGTGCACTCCAGTCAGGATGCGAGGGTCTGAGGATGCTCCTGCTGCCTGAAGGTTCTCTTGAAGGATCTCTCCCAGTTGTGTGGATCGACGCCGACTGGAAGATCGAGGCTGCTTAGATTGGGAGAGTAGCAGCTCATCCTAGGATAAGGATTTTTCTATGGAAGCTTGCCTGGAACTGACTTTCCATGCGGATACTTCTCAGAGATAGGGGCATAGAGATTCTGACCTTGTGTCCATTCTGTAAGATAGAGGAGTCTGCAGAGCACACCGTTCTGCGCTATCCTAAGGTGAGGGTCATGTAGAGACAGGCGGGTGGCTATCCGTAAGACACGAGTATTGATTCGTGACTGATTTCCTTCCTAGACTTATCTGTCAGAGTATGACTGATAGGATGACTGCGGTTGGTTGTCGGTGGTCGGATGGCTTATATTGCTTACCAAATTTGGCTGTCGAGGAATAGCCTAATCTTTGATGATGAGGTGATTCCTACTTGTCGGGTGGTGGAGAGAGCTATCTGTCTGGCTCTGGAGTATTGCCGATTTGGCACCGCCATTCCGTCCCTTGATAACCCCGATCATTGGAGCTCTTTGGCTGCCCGATAGTGACTCGTAGGGTACTATCCATCTCTTGGGAGCCCCCACCTCAGGGTTTGTCAAGATGAACTTTGATGGTAGTGTCAAGGACGCAAGAGGTAGTGCGGGCTTCGTCATTCATGGCCCTGATGCTAGACTCTTGGCGGCTGGTGGTTTCCATCTCTTTGAGCTTTTTATTCCGAGTGCGGAGCTTCATGCCACCTGGGCAGATGTCACCTTTATCAGGCAGCAGCTTCATGCGGAAAAGATCTATCTCGAAGGTGACTATATTACCATCATTGTTTGAATCCAAGGAGGTACAAGGCAGCTCGAGGTTCATCCACTTATTCGAGATATCTGGATCTCCTTCCATCAAATTATTACGGTCAGAGTTCAGTATGTTTACAGAAAGGTAAATACTGCAGCAAATTGAGTGGCAGCATATGTTGCGGAACACTCCGATGACTGAATTTGGAGACAGAATGAGAATTGTCTGCTGATCTTACGGTATTTCATGCATCTTGATCTTTTAGGCCCTTTCGTATCAGACTGGTGTGACCGCCCCTTGTATCAAAAAAATTATTGCGTGCATCGGGTGCCAGGAACCAGGGCAAATATAAGGGGTAGCGTGGCGCGTTATCCACCATGGGATTTGACGTCGTCCAATTGCACCTGGTGTATGAGGCCTAGTGAAGGGAGAAAGAAATCTGCAATCTTGCTTGCATTTTTGCCGAGGCCCTGCCTACTACAAAAGTGGCGAAGAATTCGAGCCGTAAAGGACTGTCAATGCGGAATTTTCCTTAATTACCCAAAGAGGCATGCAATGCACTGGGATACAATCCCAATAAAGCGAATACCAACTGCGAACTCCCTTCTCCCTCCAAACAATCCACCAAGGCTTGATAGATCCTGGCCAACCCTTGGTTCTAAAAGCATGCTTGAAGGAGAACCAAATCGACCTAACAGACTGGAATCCAATGAAAGGTTGGGCCACAATGTCGTCAGCTACCCCACACAGCACACAAGCTTGTCCCCGTTCTTGCCATACTTTTCAAAGATTGTCATCAATCAACAAGTTCATGTATCATAAGCCACTAGAGAACTTTGACTTTTAAGAGGCATGATTCCCTTCCAGAGATACCAGGCAAGAGGATACTATTCAAAAATCAGAAATGAAAGAAACTAAACCGAGAAAACCCTATTGCTCTCATATCATCAAACAGGTTTGACATAAACCAACAAGATCTCATATTCGGCTTCGTCATTTGAAAGCGATCCCTTTGGTCCCCTCTTGCATCTAGCTCTTCTACTCCACAGTTGTGGGTAGGCTGCGGGGGAACGCCCTTAATAGTTCCACATCGGGTGGGTTCTGAGTGTACATGCGCTTAAGTAAACCCGGGACCCCCTTTTCTCTCACGAGGCGTCTTTTCCCATAGGGAGAAGGACAAAACCGTGAGGTCATTTGCGTGACGTCGGGTCGGGGTGGAATAACCCCCGATGGGGCCCAAAGACCCCAGGGACAACCCCTGGTGGGGACCACGGGACACGCTCTCCGTCCGGACCTAACCGAAGTGGACAATACTTCGTGAGTCGAGGGCGGGGCCGATCCGCGAGGCGCTTGACACGTATACACATCATCCACAATTAAAGAATCTAGCTTCCAAGCAATGTTGATCCAGAGTCCTTTGTGACCCACATCAAAATGTTAATCCAACTTCTAAGGAAAAGTCTCTACCACTAATCCTAATAAGCAATATATAACTAACCCTTTGAACTCTTCTCATCTCATGCAACTAGGGCTAGCTGCAGTTTGGATAGTTTAATTTGGGATTGATGGCAAATTCTAACCCAACCAGACCTCTGAATCCCTCAACCCGGTCTTGTGTTGGGTTGGGTAAGTTGGCTCTCGTCAAATTAGTCAGATTTAGTTAGATTATATCATTTTACTCTGATTAAATCAAGTTAACAATGGGAATATTTATTGAATTGAAGACTCCATCATTCATAAATTTCAATGTTATACATAATTTAATAAGATTAGAGATACACTGGACATAAATATGAATTATATATTTATTTATTTATTTACTTATTTATAGGGTAGGTTAAGTCAAATTGCTTTAGAATAGGCTGAGTTCATGTTAGGTTTGTGTCAGATTCGGGCTGAGTTGAAGGTCAATCCTAAGCCAACCCCACTTGAGGTCTGTTTGGGATTTTTTAAACCTAAGCCCAATCGGAATTGGCAAAACTTCGATCCAACCCAACCGAGTGAATAGGTTGAATGAGCGAGCTTGGGTCAAGCTTAAGCCTTGTTGCATGCTCTATGCAACTCTAAATATTCCCTGTCAAAACAAAAACAAAATGTGGTACGAGCCAAA
Source organism: Elaeis oleifera (assembly GCA_000441515.1). Taxonomy (NCBI): domain Eukaryota; kingdom Viridiplantae; phylum Streptophyta; class Magnoliopsida; order Arecales; family Arecaceae; genus Elaeis; species Elaeis oleifera. The sequence goes on from KE504975.1 coordinate 539,240, forward strand.
CGTTCAATATTATCCTCAATCCCTTTACACTATTGGCTTCTAGCCTAAGTATTCTTTGGCTCCTTCCATCTAATCCTCTTTATGTCTCTATGGCCTGTTGACCATACATTAGAATGAAATTTTAATGTTGTAAGGTTAGGAATGCAAAATCAAGTGATACAAAAGCTCATCCTTGACAAATTCAGAAAGTATAATTGGGGATTAAACGTACAAGCCTACAATGATGATTTTCAAAAAAGCTTGAATAATAGAATCAGAAGAGCTCAACCAAAAGTTCGCATTACCTTCGAGAAGGAAAAAGTCAATCTCTCTAAGCCTTTATAACCGATCTTCTTTCAAAATGACTAGGAAAACAGAAACCTAAGGACATGGATCAAGCTGATAAGGTTTTTAAGAAAGTCCAGGATGGAAAGGAAAGAGAAAATAAAATATATTATTAATTATAAATATGATCATGAACATACTTTTAAAATAATATATGATTCGCATGAGTGGTCAACAAAATAGACTATCAGAAAAGAGAACAAAAGAAAGAAGTGAGCAACTAAAAAACTCGAAGATGTATGAGAAGACTTTGAGGCATACAACAATATGCTAAGGATGCTGGACAACAATTGAAGGCAGTAGAAAAGGATATTAAAGAAGCATCATAGGAACTATAAAAGAGAGAGAGAGAAGTTAACAAGAAGAGTTGAGAAAGAGAGAAAAAAAAAGTTGACCGAAGAAGGAGAAGGATCCTAAGAAAAAAAAAAAAAAAGAAGCTAAGAAACTCTTACATTAATTGAACTAATTATATAAATCCTGAAATAACCGATGTAAAGTCAAATGATGTCACCATCTAAAAAAGATATCTTATAATTGAGCATGGTATAGCTATTTCAGATGCAAAAGCAAAAACAATTGATGGCTAGGTTGGACGGAAGCACCGATGTAACTACCAATTTGTGAATTAAGAAGGATGGATGGAAGCGAGTTCTATTACGGGCTATCACTATTTGGTGCTGACTTTTAAGTTGGTTAGGTCTTATGTAACTAAAATAAGATTTGAACCGATAAGACCAACGCAACATAAACCAGCCTATTAATATTTATAACTAATATCTGAAGTATATACCTAGGAATTAATTAGTCAAAAGTTTTCAACATCCCATAGATAATGACCTCATAACACCTCACAATATTTTTAGAATTTGGTGAGCATTCTCAACAATATAAAAGTAGATTTAGCCATCCAAAAACTCCAACTTAAACGCATCAAGCTCATCATTGCGACCACTTGCTAACTACAACAAGTTCAATGCTTAACCAAATCTTATGAAGTCAATTAACAATAAACTATATAATTAATTAATTTGGTATGATTCAAATGACTGTTTATATAATTTTTATTATATAAAATAAAATTATCACTTCAAAGTGTGCATTTATTATTCATGCCTAAACTTGGACTCAAGGGGGGCAAGGAGGACTAAGCTGTCAATGGGCTGCCATGTACCTGAAGCCCCTAAAATAAGCAGCCAGACATGACGTGGCCATGTGAGGAAGCTGGCGCAGAACCGGTCTTTCCAATGCCGGACTCGTCTGGCCTTCATTGCCATCATCGTATCCGCCAACTACATCTACTAATTGGCCGTTCTGGCCGTACAGCGTGGAATCCTCGTCAAAATGGGTACGTGGCAGCCTCACAAGACGAGTTGAAAGTTATGGTATTTGATAGTTTATGCATGCTGCCAATAACCCGGTTGAATGGCATTATGGTTATTTCAAATAGAGAATGGGGTCCAAGCGGTCATTTATGGAACTCGGCATGCCGCTCCTTTCCTTTCAGCCGACGGCGGCCGACTTTTGCCACATGCGATATGCCACGTGTATGACATATGTCACGATGCCACTGGTAGACTCACCCCGTTGATGATCCTACTGCACCAATCAGGCGTAGACACGTCATCAGAGACAATCTGGTTCTCTTAGTTGCTGCCTACTTATGTTTGCTGCACCGTCCGGTTAACGAAATGGTTTCAAAACTTTGAATCGCTTCCTTTTTATTAAAAAAAAAAAAGAAGGTGGTCTGCTGATGCCACGTGTCCCGAGGTCGTGGGTCCCACATCCAGCGGGGCGAGCGGATGGTGGGCCCGTAGTGAGTCGACCAATTTGCTGAGCAGCCGCGGTGCTGCAGGTGTAGGAGAGACGCGGCTCCGTGTGGGCCCCGCTGGAGGGGACCCGGTTTGGCGTCCGCCGTGCGAACGTGGTCCCCGACGGTCAAACCAGTGGCTGTAAATTATTATTATTTTGAGTCGTGGGAAGGGAAGAGCGAAAGAAAAAGACCGAAAACCCCAGAGTCGGTGCCGTTTCTCTTTTGTCAGACTGGCACAGGTGGGAAGAGGCCTGGGGTTACGGAGAAACAATGGAGATATTCCCAAGCCACAGCGTACCCACCGTTGGAACAGGACCCCTGACCATAGTTGTCATATTTACCGTGGGTTGCTGTCACTTCATCCATCGATACAGAATCTGAACTCCGCACCGTTGCGGTCACAACTGTACAAACAAAAAAAATAACAATCATTATTTAATAAAAAAATTTCTTCAAAAATATCAATAATATAAATTAAATTTATAATAAAATTATTTTTAAACTCATGATATTATTATAATTTAAAAATTATATATTAATCTATAATAATTTTTTTACTACTATGATGGTATGGTTTTAGAGATTGCGTATCCGTGCATAATAATTTTTTTTATTAACGTAGTCCTATATTAATTTATATTATTTTTTTGTACAGAATTTATATATTATTATAAATAACTCCTATAATATATCGATTAAAATTGAAATAAAGATCATAAAATATTTTTCTCTCCCCTTCTTTTTTATTGCGTGTTCTGTAAATATTTTAGTACATTAGTTATGAAATAAAAGAGTATTGAATCTATCGTTCACCTCAACAGTCATGGCAATCTATTTTTTCCATAAAGTGATTGTTCTATAACTTTAATCCAAACCTTTAAATCATACTTCTTTTTTTTTTTTTTAAGAGGTATGTTAAAATATTAAATAATTACGACTATAATGATGTGATCGTCAAAGATAATATATTTGTTAAAATTATTTATATTATCTCTTTTGAATTGTGGATACAACTCCACCTTCAACTTCAACTCCATAACTCTAGATTATTCTTTTATTAATTGCTAAAATCATCATGAAATCCTATTCTCTTATTTCCAATCTTGTCTTTTAGCTCTAAATACTATTTTCAGACTCTTCCTTAAAATCATATTTTGTAAGCAAACTCACACATTGCATGTGTGCATGGTCCTGGTACTAGATAGTGCTACCACTGAATAACGCAAACTTCAATTAATGAGGCTTGATGAGGAATGTTTTCATCTTCAAAATGTGTCCAATATCAAATGATCAAACTCTTATTAATACGATGGCATTAAAGCTTTGTAACTATATATATATAGATCAAAATAAACTTTGTTTAAATAATTATGTGCATGAGATTCAATTTTCTATTCTTGTGTGTATTCTCCCTTTCTCTTCCGATAAAAGGCCTGTAGGCCTAAAAGTGATAACTATCTACAAGTGACTCCCAATGTAACTATTCGTGTGGCCATAATAATTAGAGTGCTTTTGAGAATTGGACACCCAGAGAAATCGGCCATGTTGGTCTTTCTTTTTGGCTTTTAATTATACAAGCCATCAAACTTTGAGCCAATGATCATCTATGATCAACAAACCTTTTCATACTGGGCCACTGTCATATTCTCATATATTACATTATTTTACTATTTTATTAAAGGCTTTATTTTCAGCCTTTTAATTCATTTTGTTTGTTAGGGTGGTACGTATTGACAGGTTGTGTATCATCTTGTTTGTGCATCAAGAAGTATTTGATTTTTCGGCGCTAAGAAGTTGATTGATAGTTCTTTCTCAATTTTTATCTCCCGAAGGGGGTGCTCCAACGGGGACCTGTCTAAGTCAATCAAAATTTTGAGCACAAAAAAAAAGAGAATTAGCTTAGTATGACATTATGTCCATTATATTTTTAAGATCTCCTGATCATCTTTATATAAATAAAAAGATGTCAGAATTTGTTATACCTAAATTCGTAAATTATTAGGATAGAATATTTATCTACTAATTAAGATAAAATTTTATAATCGGACTGACCATAGAAGAAATTATGATCGGACATGCTTCGAGGACATTCATCAAAAGATGGATAGCCGTGTGCGTGATTAAAGTACTAAGAAAAGAGCAATGAATAAATTCTAGGAGTGTTTGAACAGTTTAGATAAACATCACATAACCGACTCTTTTTTATAGATGTCTCAATATATGCACGTGGCTGACGATGACGGTCTGATCATAATTTCTTCCATGATCGGTCCGATTATAGAAATTTTTTTTCACTAATCAGGTTATTAGTTATGGGCATTTGACGTGGCCACGTTCTGAGTATTTGTTGCAAGATTCCAACTAATGGATCATGTGACCCATTTGGTCGGTGCATTGAGATCGACCTATTATCGAGGTGTCGTTCCGATTAGATTTGTCTCTAGGTGAATCATGGGATATTATCTTTATGATTGGTGAGATACCGATCTGAAGATCAACAAGAGTCCAAGTCGGTATTGGTTACAGATTTTCACTGCTGTTATCGGTAAGATATTGATCTGGAGATCGGTGATACCCCAAGCCATGGATCAAATGGGAGCCAATGAGATTGTTCATCTTGACGCTCGGAGACAGGTTTGATGGTGCTCTGTTAAGGTTCATACAAATATCTTAAGCGGTTCAAGATTTTCAAAGATGAATTTCGAAAATATCAACCGAGGTGGCATGACCCTGTAACAATATACAAACTATAATGCACACAATGGCTTCAAGACAGTTGGACGGTTGAATAGAATGGCTTTGCACACCTGGTGTAGAGCGTAACCACTGCAATCTTTGAACAAATAGAAATAAAAATTAAATTGCATGGCATGGACAAACACTGAATCCATTGATCATGCTGACCTAAAATCTCACATGCAGCATCGTAACGTGTGAAAGATGCAAATTAGCGACAAGACTGGACGATTGGGCCCAATATCCTGGATAAGTTATTCATGATTTAGGTTGTCTTCTGACCTCTCTCTGCTGCAAAGGAGATCGAGGGAATAGAATCAGCCTATACATTTTGACCACTGCAGTTGCTGGTACACCGAATGACGGTGCATGGACCCTCCCGGTCGCGGCGGTGCCACCGTCTGCACCGTGCTCTTCAACTGTTCCACCTTCAAGTTTGTCAGACATCCCTGCATGGTTCCAACTTGCGGGTTCACAAATGGAGCTACTGTTCCAACCACTATATATTGAGCAATAATGCATGGAATAATTTTGAGAGTTGACAGGAGCAACCATGTTTCGGTTTCTTTCTATCACTATTGATGATATAAGCCCTCATGATCCAAGTCCATGCAATCCATATAATCCTCCGTGATATCTACTAAAATAGGATTTCTATGCATATCTTACTGTTTATTATTTATTTCTAATAATTTGTTGGTTTGCATGTGAGATAAGGATATCAAACAAGATTTTTTGTTTGGAACTGAACTATATTTACAGAATCAATATGCAGTTCAGTACTGTATAAGATAGCACACCTAACATTAGTATGGTATGAGATAGCATATTGATATGACATTGATATAGTATGGTATGAGATGTATCAACTGGTTCGGTCTAGTATGATATTGTATGATATCAAAAATTATCTCGGATGACTATACAGTTGCTGCTAGAGGAAAGAATCAATTTTGTACTTGATATGTCATATAAAATCAATTTTAGCACTATATATGGATCTTGGGTATTAAAAGTTGCGAAATACGCCTTATAGTGCATGCTTAGGTTTTTTTTTTGTTTTTTTGGGAGGGGGAGGAGGGGAGTATGGTTCTTGCTTGTAATATGATGTTCATTTTAATAATATCTAAAAAAATATTTATATAACTTTGTCTATCGTCATTACTTTTTGAAATTTAAGCCTTTAGATATAGACCGTTGATTATTAAAAATTGGTTGTGACTCTATAAATGCTAACTTGGACAATTTGCAAATATCATAAAATAACCAGTGACAAATTAACAATATTTTATTCAATTTATATATAACTAAATATCTTATAAATACTAAATAATACTCTTTTTAAGCTTTATGTTATGTTTATCATCCTAAGTGATATTTTAATTGTCTAATACTTAATAATATTAAAAATAATTCAATAATTTTGAGTATAATTAATTATGAATATGATAAGTAAAATTGTTCAAGTTTCTTATTTTAGTAGTGAAAATAACTAGTGTCTACAATATTGATAACCAACGCATGTTAATAAGTGTATTTTAATCAAACGAAGTTATTTTATTAATGAATGCATTAATATATATTTAATTTCATAATAGTATTAGTTTATTTACTTAGACATTAGGCAAGTAATTAATTCTCAAATATTATTATTTCATTTAACAGAGCACGATCATATCTATATTATATATAACACGTATTATTATTGACATATTTATAATAAAAAGCCATAATAATAATAATAATACTTAGTTTTTTCAACATATGAGTTCACACTCACACTTACAATATTAAGATATATATAATATGATTTAATAATATTAATATAATTGATAATATAATGATATTTAATTCATGAATATACTCCTTAAGATATATATTTTACTTCAATTATTAATAAAAGGGAGATAATCCATATTATATACTAATTCATCTCTGAAGGGGGTAATCCCACTACTTATTTTTGGATGACTATATATATTTCTCAAATATCAAACCAACCATACATTCAAAATAGTTGGAAGCGGTTTTCTATACCATGCAACCAAATATGTGAAATCATGAAAGCGCACAGTAACAATTCTTGCTTCCCGGTAAACTAAATAGTAGAAGTATTTTTGCCCATCTCACTCCATACTCGCATAACCAAACAGACCCTAAATCATAGCTTTCTCTATATCCCATCAAATGCATCCTATATGTTCAAAATGACCGTTACATAAACTTCTTGAACAATATTTTGCTATAATGCCCACCGTTTCCTTTTAATATTTTGGTATAATGATTCAATTTTGCATCCTAAATGTAGCATCACCATCTCTGTACTCTTGAAAAAGATCCAATTTTGCACCCCTGCTATAGCATCACTACTGTATTTGTAAAATAAATTACATGGCATGCATAAAATTTTAAGATTTATTATGATGTGTTCTTTGTATCGCAGAGTACCATACAATACTTCATAGCTATCACCGTACAATAGAGACTATGAATAGCGACGCACCATACATGATACGTAAAAGCTTCTTATTTGATGGTCGTGCAAATTGTACGCAGGCGATTCGTGCCCATGGGCAAATACGTAATCGAGGTCATGCTGCGATTAGATGCCACGTACGCCATGGCACCATGTGACATGTGCAAATTAGCGACAGGGGTGGACAAGTGGGCCCAGCATCCTGGACAACTTATTAATGATTTAGGTTGCCATCTGACTGCTCTGATGCAAAGGAGATTGAGAGAGAAGAATCAGACCATGCATTTGGACCACTGCGATTGCTGGTACACCGAATTAGGGTGGACCCAACCCTGTCGCGGCAGCGCCACCGTCCGCACCGCGGTCTGCGACTGTTCCGCTTTCTCCCACGCCCACCCCAGCTCAGCCGACACCGCCCGCGATCGCATTCTGGCTCGTTCGTTGGGATGGATACTCCCCACCCGACACTCCAAACGCCGGACGGTGACCACCCTCCCCTAAAATTATCAATTAGCAAGCAATTTGACCCTCATTAACAACCATAAATCATCGGTTAATCGAAAACGACCCATCGATCTCGACCCTCCAAATTACTTTGTTGGAACGTCAAAAAAAAAAAAGAAAAAGAAAAGGAATATTGACATCAATCATCGAAGTAACAACGCTACCATAGAATATAGAGCTGAACGGTCAACATCGTAATTATAAAACTGATTAGGGTTATTTTGGTCATTTTGGCATCCGGCCTGCATCGAAGAGATGGGCCTGGGGCCCAAAGGGCCGGAGTTCAGGACGCACGCAGGCCCTTCTCTTTTGTCTTGACGAAAACGCCCCTGGCGTCGGGTTCCAACGCTGCCCGCACGCGTCTGTTTTCCCTCGATGGAAGCCGCACCCAGAGCCCGCAGTAAATAGATTTGACCCCAATATCAGAAAGGGCCCAAAAACGACAACCGCAACTCTTGGATCCTCTAATCCAACGGCTGACCCGTTGACTAGACGCCCGCATTTCACGAATCTCGAGGCACACGGATTCACGTGCGGTTACACCGTCGCAGGGAGACGAAAAGGCAATCGCTATATGTGGTATGGAGTTAAATTCCATAAAACTGTCTTGTTTTGCTGCAAATATGGAGGATTTATAAGAAAAGAAGTTGGGGGGGGACCAGCTTCATCATACGGAATAAAAACGAGGGTCCACGATCAAAGTGGAGGTTGAGGCGTGCCGAAGGCGGCCGTCGGATCGTTCAGGGTACACCGATCCCCCAGACACCCGATCGGACGGCCCTCGTCGATCTATTTCTCCCTTTGTTGGGTCCACCTTTAGGGGCGGTTGTCGTTCGTATTAATCGCTCATCATCCGAGAGCGATGGACGGGCTACCACTTCGATGGTGCCATGGCTCCCAAAGTCAGCCCCTTGGACACAAATGGATCACAGATCAGACGGTGGTGATGGGCGCCACAGCGTACGTGAAACGCCATGCGGTGTCAAGGGAGAAAAGAACAATGGGAGGGGAAATGGACGTAGCAACCGACTGATGGATGCGGAGATTCTATTCCAGGCGGCGTCAATTACCACCGTCCAAATCGTGAACTCCCATCCAGTGAGCCATCTTTGTCTTTTTTTTTTCCTCTCTTTTCTTTATTTTAATAAAGTTTTTATAAAATTTGGGAATTGAAGTGGATAATACGTGTCAAAGAGACGGAGAAAGAGGTGGGGTTGGGATTTGAAAAGAAATGGGAACAGAGCAGGCATCTTTGGATCCTTTGTAACAACGCCTTGCTTTTTTTAAGTGGCACCTAACGCAAAGATTTTTACACAAGAGCAGCTCGCCTTTTGCTCTCTTTTTTTCTTTCCTCCTCTTGTCTCCACCCACCACCATGCCCTGCTCTTCTCTCGGCCCGAAGTAGACAGGAGAGTATAGAAGAAGAGAGAAGGAAAAGAGAAAGAGAAGGATTGGAGGACGAGTAATAACTACGTCCTCCTCCTCATTCTCTCTCTATATCTACCTCATAACCTGGAGAGAGATCGAAATTAAAGGGAAAAAAAGAAAAAAAATAAAATTAGCGATGAACGCATTTTTCTTCTGAGAGATTTGATATGGTACTTGCCAGATCTGCCGCAGAAGTTTCCATTTTCTGACCTACATTTCATCCGGTAAGCTACTATTTCGTCTTCTCCCTTCTTCAATCTCTGTTTCAGCTTTTCAAATGCGAGTCCAAGGGAGTTTTCGGTCCTATTCGTTCGTTCATCTCTTCTTATTTGGTTTAGATGGAGGCGATTTTAATTGGTTCTTCCGGGACAAAATTTATTGGCTTGTTGGAGGATTTCATGGGGTATTGTTG